>JAAGNO010025711.1:0-33842 GCA_033439905.1 Ceryle rudis | reverse complement strand
ATATTACATATTCTAAATCATATAAAATATAAATAGTGTATAAATATACATAGTAAACAGTAATTGAAATTTTCTAATTCCTTATTTCATGAGAAAAAAAAAATGCTTCAACTTGCTAAATTTAGCATTAACTTAAATGTTCAAGGATTCAAGATAGCTCAAATAACTTTGAATAAATTCTGAAATGTAAAGGGAAGAAAAAGGGGAACATACATCCTGACCTCAGCCAGTCATTAATTTCAATCAAGAGGATTGACAGTATACATAATTTGTTTTCTATCTTGTGCCTATTGTTGCCACTATGCCTGTGTAAGGCATTTCACAATGCAGAGAAGTCATATTGCTTTGAAGTTTTTTTAGAAAATGTTAATAAGCCCATTTTTTTCCTCTTATCAGAACCTTATGCTTGTGATCATAAAAGTAATTTTATAATTTAGCCTCTACATTTTCTCCTACAAGCTTTTTGCCCTCTAACATGGGAAACTGCAAAACTTTCCAGCTACATATGGTTTATAAAAGTGCATATCTAGATTATACCAATATTAGTAATTAAATCTATTTGTTTTCTTGAAATCTCACTTCGTTTAAAGCTGGTCTCTATTGCAAAAACAAAACATGAACAAGCTTATGATATGTAAATCAAAGTTTGACATACTTTCTGGAGTGTTACAAAGCAAAAAGCAGTATCATTTCCAACATAACTACCAGAAAAGGGACAAAATTGCTCCCCAAAATATTCAAATATAAAAATAAGTTAGCTTTGGTCAAGCTTATTTCCATTTTTGTTTTATTTCTTCATCAGCATTCAAATGACAAATGTGAATTGCGGGAAGTCTAATGAAAAGCACAATTTTAAACATTCCTGTTTATAAAAAGTAATTTCTAAATACAGAAGTATGATTTTGATTAATAATTAGGGAATCAGCTCTTCAGAAGCATAAACAGGATTATGACTTATGCAATCAACTACATATATTCAGCATGAGCAGCATTTCAGTTTGAAAAGAGATACTTTTGATAATCTCTTGAATTAAGTAAACTTATAAAAGGAAGTTCATAAAGTAATAAATACTTTTGAAGCAATTGTCATCTGTACAGAATTCTTCGTACAACTAAGTTTCACTATTAAAGTTGTAGATGTTTAGAAACATAGAAACAGAAATGTCTGGGTTGGAAGGGACCACTAGAAGTCATCTAGTCCAACCCCCCTGCTGAGAACAGGGCCATCCTCAACGAGAGCAGGTTGCTCAGAGCTCTGTCAAGCCCCACCTTGAATGTCTCCAGGGATAGGGCCTCAACCACCTCCCTGGGCAACTTGTTCCAGTGCTCCACCACTCTCGTGGTAAAGAACTTCCTCCCTCTTTCTGATCTAAATCCCCTCCTTTCTAATTTAAAACCATTGCCCCTCGTCCTTTCAGTACAGGCCTTTTTAAACAGGCCCTCTCCAGTCTTTTTATAAGCTCCCTTCAGGTACTGGAAGGTGGCTATTAGGTCTCCCTGGAGCCTTCTCTTCTCCAGGCTGAACAATCCCAGCTCCCTCAGCCTGTCCTCATAGGAGAGATGCTCCAGCCCCCTGATCATCTCTGTGGCCCTCCTCTGGATCTGCTCCATCAGGTCCAGGTCCTTCCTGTGCTGAGGGCTCCAGAGCTGGATGCAGTATTTCAGATGAGGTCTGATGTTTGATACTGTAAGACACAAAGAAAAGACTTGTGGTACCAAAGATGAGGATTGTTTCTTTGCTGATACAAGAACACATATCTTAAAATTTTCCTAAAATCCTTTAGATGAATCTTCTGATGTTTTTTTCCTCACAGTCTTCACAAGACATCCTAGTCTTTTTCATCACAGATATCTGTTGCTTTGCTTTAGTTTCATTATCACACACTGCACTGTAATGTGATCACTCGGAAGTTAATTTATATTTTAATATAGTGTTGTTCTTTAGTTGATGATGAACTTCTGAGTGCATCTGATCTCTAATTTCTTCTTTATTTTGTACGGCTAACCAAGCATACCCATCCAGTACTTTTGAAGTAGTACACTACAATATTCATTGCTTTAATTGTTACTGTTAACTGCAGAATCCACTTTCAGATGGGGGACTTATTTAGCTTAGTTCCCATTGCTCTCTCCATTATAGTGCAACTTTAAGCATCTATCTTATGTCTGATATCAGGGATTTTATTGTGTATTAATTCAGTTTGGTTTCAGTAATTTTATATATCTTAAAAACTTCCTTAAAAAAAAAATCTATAATTATTGATGAAAGTTTATTTTCTCCACATAGTTAACATTGTCCTGGTTTCAGCTGAGACAGAGTTAATTTTCTTCCTAGTAGCTGGTGCAGTGCTGTGTTTTGGATTTAGTGTGAGAATAATGTTGATAACACACTGATATTTTTAGTTGTTGCTAAGTAGTCTTAATACTAAGTCAAGGTTTTAATTATTATTGTTACTGGGCAAACAAACAGGTCAATTGGAACAGGACAAAACTTATACTAGTGAACAAATTTTTGTTTTTTCCACAATACACATATCAAAAACATATATGTGCATATGAACTATGTATATATATGTGAGTTCTGTTGTAATAAACAGGGTGTGCAAATTATCTGTAGCTTCTGAAAGTCATTTCAAATTATTCTGAATCACATTTCCTACTACTATACCTTCCGCACCTAAAAACACTACTACCTTCTCAAAGCCATTCCTTAATCACTATTTGGTTTCACAGTATCTGATTCTTTCCGCATGTATGCCTCTAGTGGAATTCAAGGGCAAATCCATGTAGTCTGTGTTGTTTATGTTCCAAGGAAAAAGGATTGGTTTGCAGTGAGGTGATAGGAAAAGACTGGTGGCTTTGCAGATATATCCATGATTAAGGTAGTACAAACCTGAAGAGAGAATTTCATAAATGTCTTGCATTTAAAGCCAATGAAAGGCAGAAGACAGAAATCATCATTCCATACACAGAATACATGGCCCAAGCCACTGCCCACAAAATGTGTATTGGTGCTAATAAATGTTTTTCACAATTAAGGAGTATAAAATTTGACTCAGAAAGAGTGGAAGTGGTTAAATGGGTGAGTGTGCTAATAAACAAGTAGTTAAATAACTACTGCAATTAAATAATTAGCATGCTATCCCTCATTAGAAACAGTCATTTTGTGGTAGTAAAGTGGTTTGTCAGTTGAAAATAATGAGGATTATGGTGCTGTGGTTTAAGATGTCCTATTGTGACTCACTGGTGTGTTAAATATAAATATATGTGTGATGTTGAGCACAAGCCAAAATCACTGTTGTGAACAAAGTCTTTGGGTAGATTGGATCCATCTCTGAAGAGAGGTGCATCCTTTCTTTATAAGAGCTCTGGGTTTAAATACATCTATTCTTCACATCCAGACATAGATCCAAATTTCTTGTTGTGGCCATCTGGCTAATATTACCATGCTGCTTTAAAACTATTCTCTTGCTAGCTTCCCAGGCTTGTGACATCCTTTTGAAAAAGTTTTATCTTTTATGATTAGAGATTCCCACATTAATTTTCAATGAGGAGAAACAAGTGTATTTCAGCCTAAGAAGTGAGCTAGCACTGCTTGTGCAAGGAAGTGCTGCTTTATTGTTGGTTGGTTGTGTTTTTTCTTGCATTTTTTTTTCTGAAAACAAACAAACAAAAAAACACACACACACACACACAAAAAAAAAAAAAACAAAACAAAACAAAAAAAAACAAACCCCCAAAAACACACACAAAAAATGGTAGAAGCTAATCTGTTTGGCAGCTGGTGAACTGAGTTTCTATTCCACTGCTGGGAGACAGGGAATAGTGAGAAGTAAAAGCTAGGACTCTTAGAACTCCTTCGATGAGGAGCACAGGCATGTTATAGTCCCTGGTTATTGGTCTCTTTTTATCTCAGGATGTTTAGTATCAAGGTTCTGAGCTCTTGGGGCAGATCTACCACAGGCCTACCTACCACAGATTGGCCAGGCATTTTTGACTTTACTATCACCACAGTCCCTGATACAAATCAAGAAGCATACAGATCTGTACAGCTCTGTCTTTAATCAGCACTTCTAGACTGAAGGCTTTGGAAAACCTTATGTACACTAATAAACTAAAATAAACAAGGCTGGGACATGCATTTGAGCATTGTTAGCAATCATCCACACTGTTTATTTGTGAGCAAGATCCTTGCCATGGTTTTAGTTCATGACAACTGTAGTTTCCCAGTCAGTATCTGGGCATGGTTCAGGGATAGCATTAGGACCCCAGGCAAAAGAGAATGTGCTGGGCATTGTGGAGGATGACAAATTACTGGGGGGAAAGGGGAGAGAGGAGAGGAGAATGTGGTTTTGTAAACACACACCACACTAGCTATGCCATTTAGTTTAAAAGCCAGATAATTGGCCCAATCTGATTGGTTTAATAATGTATTTTAGCCTGTCACACAGTCACACATCTACATTTTACAGAAGCTCCTTGTCACGTTTTGCAGGTTTCCAGGATTTGCAGCTCTGGGCTGGGTTTGCCAAACAGATTGCCACAGATTTAGGACAGAAGATTTCAATATCTTGGGCTAGATTTTACTGAAAGCACTCCATATAATAGGGTTGTCCTAGGGCCACGCTAGTCCAACATTTCAAATGCATTCCTATTCTCCATACCAAGTACAATCCAGCTGATGCTCTAGAAAATGGTACTGTGCTGATTTTCCTCTATTTATATCAGTTTCTTAAAACTGATTTTTTGATTGCAAGGTATGAAGTTCCCAGGTTTGTATTCATATGTAAGGGGTCAATTTTGTATGGGATTTACAGAATATGTCTTATTTTCATGAACCTCAGGATGCTACGTTAAGTCTTATGAAGATGTTCACAAACACCTGTCACATAAGGGGTTTCTATTAAGGATGTGACTGAAAGTATATAACACAGAAAGGTTTGCATAAAGGTTGTGTTGACCTTTTACCTGCTTTTTTTCATTTTCAAAAAATAAAGCACACAAAAATAAGGCACTGGAAGTTTCAAATTCAGTTAAGCAAAAGAGACTCATGATTGTATCCCTGTAGCATTTTTGGTATGGAAATACACACTCTTGTTCATAATTTATTACCTGCAGAAACTACCTGGATATTTTGTTCATTAATCTCTTCCACCTTCTGAAGGTCTGAATTTTGCATAGTACAGGGAAGGTTTTCAATGTAGTATTTTAAGAGTCTGCAATCCCTAACTTATCTATTTCAGGCACTCTTGGTAACTTCAGTGTTGACAAGACATAGTGGTTATCATGGTTTGTGGTCAGGGCGGCCCTTTAGACCTATAAGAGGCACTCTCTGTTAACCTCCCTCCCCAAAGGGGAAGAGAAAAGGAATAAGGGAGAGTGACAATGACTAAAAAAGGAAACTAGAACAGCTTTAATGAAAATGAAAATAATAATAATAAAAATTGAATGTCTTCAAATATACATAAACCAGTATCAAAACCAACCCCCTGATGGTGCTGTATTCAGGAACACACACAGGTTGGGATCAAAGACAGAATCGAGTCCTCCTGAGATGCCAGCTGTTGAAAAAGTGAGGAAGAAGCCAGAAGAA
The DNA here is from genome assembly GCA_033439905.1 of Ceryle rudis. Classification (NCBI taxonomy): domain Eukaryota; kingdom Metazoa; phylum Chordata; class Aves; order Coraciiformes; family Cerylidae; genus Ceryle; species Ceryle rudis. The sequence continues at coordinate 28,249 of JAAGNO010025711.1, read as the reverse complement.
GAGACAAGAGATTGACCATTGTGATCCCTCTGCTTTATACCGAATAAAACGTAAATGGGATGTAATACCTCACTGGTCAGTTTGGGGTCACCTGCCCTGTCCATTCCTCCCTGCAGGTGCGGCCTTTCACATTCCTGCACCCCCCAATGTGGTACACAAGATCCAGCAGTGGTCTTGGTCTGCACATCAATCCTGGGTACTAACTCTAACCATGGGGTGTTATAACTGCTAGAAGCAGACATTGTCTGTGAAAACAGGCTGCTGACTTCAGACAGTGCAGTTAGTTAGAAGAACTGAGCTGTGAAGTGAAATCACTGAACAGAATTAATTCTGTTCTCACTCAAACCAGGACAGAGGTAATTTCTATGTTGTTCCAATCCATAGTTACCTTTTTCCTGAGATCTTTTTGGCTCTGTTAATAGTATCGTAGGCACATCATGAGATTGCAATATGTTGCTGTGGTTTTAAAATACATTTCAAATCCATAAAAGGCAAAATATTAATCTGTCAGGACTTTAAACTAAGGCTGTTTGTCTGGCATATAGCATGTTCTTTGTAATATTTGTTCATCCTCAAAGGAAGACTACCAGCATGCATTTTTAGTAATGGAGTTAGGTAACACACTAGGAATGTGTAAAATCATATCCTGGGGCTCAGAGGCATTATTTTGTACAATATCTCTAGGAAGACTGTGAGATATCTAGATAGAATTAGAGCGGTTTTCCACTGAAAGTGATGGTAATCTATCACATACATAGACTCAAGAACCCTGCGTATGAAATATGGCATGACTAGGTCCAATAATTGTACAGTACTCAAAATGTAAAGTATGTGATAGATCCTACAGGTATGTTCTTCACTGCCCCCTTCTTTGAATTTATCCAAAGGCTTTTTCGCTATGTCAGAAAATTTTCAGTCAGCTACTGGACTCTGCAATGCAAGTACTATAACCTATTCATTGGGTCCTTAAATCCTTTCCTAGTGTAAATCAACTTTGCACCATTTACACTTATGGAATTTCACCTGCTAATACCACCACTTCAAAATTTTCTACATCTTATTTTTCATGAGTGGAAATTCAGCAATAAAACCTGCTTAAATAGTTGTGACTTGGTTAGCACACAGCCAGGGAGCAACTGAAAACAGAGTTCATGTAGAACAGTGGAAGGTATTCTGATACGTTCAGCCCAAACTATATTTCTTCCTCTTTATGAAAGTTTCCTGTGATGGAGGACTAACGCTTCCAGGATGCTGGCAAATCATTTGGGTTATAAGCACAAAACAGAATGTAAAGTTTCAAATCTTGCTGCCTTTGATCAGCCTACTAGTATAGAATCTTTCAAAGATATAGAGAAAGAAAAGGTAGGGTTTGTGAGAAGACTAATAGAATGCCGATTCTTTTTCCTCTTGTGTCTTCTCCTAGGCAAGGCATTTGAGTTTGTAAATGATTTTTTTTTTTTTCAGGGAAAAACAAACCAAAACAAACTGGTTTATTTCCCCCTCTTTTAAATCAGTGAATTAAAGAAAAAAATAGTGAATGTTAGTTAAGGTTCAGAGTCCTGAAGGAGTGTTTATATTCTTACAATGACTTCATTTCATTGAGATTCTGTAATGGTGAATGAAATTGATGCAATCCTAAGGCAGTTTTTCACAAATGATTTTGTGTTGCCTCCACTTCCAAAGGATCTTCCCTTCCTCATCACACCAGATACAAGGCATGCTGCTGTGCTTTTCAGAAAATAGGGCAAGACAAGCAAGTGTCCCATAGTTCAGAAAATGCTAGAAAATTTTATTAGGCCTTGTAGGAATTTATCTTGTGATAATGTCCATTAGAGTAAAAGAATTGGTGTCTCTAAAAAAACAACTATTTAATTTACTTGTAAAATTATCTAGAGTTTTTTAAAAAAGTATACCATACGGTTTTGTCTTTAAAAAGAAGACAAAAAGTATGAAGTTGCACATAACCTGTTAAATGAAGTTAGGAGGACAAAGGTGAAATATTAAACTGTTTCCTTACAAAGGGCTACTTTGAACAAATGTCAACTGAAAACTATGCTTACATGCATTTAAACTCAATAGCAGATGCTGACACAATAGACCCTTATTTTTGCTGCTCCAGTCAACACAGGAACAAATTACTGTGGTGCTCTACAACTTTGATTCCTATTCTTTGCTTTGGTGTTGATCAGGATTAAGGTCACTGGGCCTCAGTACTAAGTAATTTTATATTAATTCATAGCTCCTTCTCAGTCTTTTTGTTAATTTAATTGCATATTATATTAGGTGAAATTTGCTCTAAGATAACAGTGGTAATAAAAACTGATGCCATCTTTACCTAATGGAGCCATTTTGTGAATCTATATCAAGCATTTCTCATTCTGCCAAGAGCAGAGCATCTGTGATTATTGCAGTGTATATTAAAGCACTCCTTTTGAGACAGAGAGGCAAGTTCTGCTTTTGGCTACCTATGTGAATGTCTCTTTCTTTTCACTAGAAGTCATATGTCTACAGTGGAAACAGTATTTGATCCCTCAGCACTGAGGACTACCTACCATCAGGGCCAGAATAAGAAATTACTTGGAGAGGAAATGTACATTGGTTCTCTTTTTCAAGAGATAATGAACTTTAAGCTATTGCTGTAATCAGTATTCTCAGGTACTCCTTTGCAGTCTTCACCCAATAACAGCATATCCAATTCTAAAAAAAAATCCGTATAAGAATATTCTAATCTGCTTTTATGTGTGTGCAGTAGAAACAGAGAACTGAGGAAGGGAGGCTGTAGCTCTCTAGGCTAGAATTTGTCTAGGGCATCCAGTTTAAAGGCATTTCTTGTAAAAATGTGCTAGGAAAAGTTGACTGCAGATAGAAACTTTCAAGTTTTTGCATTGCATCTAATCTAGGATAACATTAATCTATCCTAAACATCTAATATCCTAGACAGTGATCCAGAAATGGTAAAATGTAAGGGTCCCCAATAACATCGATTACATGATCTGATGTAACAGTGTTATAATCTATTTTAGCTCCTTTTCTTCATGCTGTAATGTTGCTGTACTGATGTTACCGTCTAAATTGAATATTTATAGTAAAATGAATCTTGATTAATATATTCCATGACATTTTATTTTCCTGTATTAATGTTACATTACAAACCCAAAATATATTAGACTTAAAAATAAACAGGCAAACCTAAACTCCCAGAACAATTAAAATACCTTATGAACACGTTGTTAAAATCTCTGGAGAAAGTTTAAAGAATATATTTTTACATCATTGCTTCTGATGTGGTGTTGTTTCATTCAAGTAGAAAGACCTTACTCAGGGTTGAATACTAAACAAAAACTGCAAGGAAGATGAAAGGTTAAAAATGCAATCAGTATTTAAAACAACCATTTGTTTATTTTTGGGCATTGTTTAGCTTAAAGAGCTCAGTAACCACACTAAGACAACCAACCATTTAGTGAGGAAACTTTCAAGTTTTCTCTGCAATACAGGAAAAGGTATTGGATGGGGGCTTTCTCCTCTATTTGTAGTCCTTTTCATGAGAAAACATGTCATTGCTTATGGCAGTACACAGTGGCAAACATGGCTTTATGTCACAGGAGCCCAGGATTAACAAGAGAACTTGACCTAGCTTTTTTGCTTTGCTGTGCTCGTCTTGGTATTTTTGGTGTTTTTTTTTTTTTTTTTCCCTTTTTTTTTTTTCTTCCCTAGAATCTTTGTGCTAAATGGGTTGAAGTAGATTTGGTTTGTACTTCTCAGAGTGGATTCAATGTGACATGTTATGGGAATCTCTGGCAGAAATATGCGGTAAGTAGGTCACAACAGCTATGTTGATTAGCATATTGGTGATTTACAACCACACTATCAGTTATAATGTGACAGACAGATAACATAAAATTCTGTGTATTTGTTGGGAGAAGGAATTTTTCCAGCATGAGACCAAGCTGAGTAACCATGCTATACTAGCAATATATTTATTTTTCTTAAAACTGTAACTCCCTCATGAAATGTTTTTAGCCTTCAGCTTAGCCTGAGGCCAATTCCAAGGAAAGTAGCCTAAAGCTCATGATGAATGTTTACTGACTTTTGTGGTCAGTGTTTCTCAGGAGTAAATTGTAAAGAGCATATGAGCTGTGCTTTATGTTTTCAGCTTCAGGCTGTGGAAAGGATTGGAGAAAAAGGTATGCCATTTAAAATTACCCCCAAATTATGTTCACAAAATATGCTTCACCTTTTCACAGTTGTTCATCCTGAAATTACTAAATATTGCATTCCTTACTAGGAAGTCATATGCATCTACTTCATGTGGTTTAGATAAAATAAGAAGTAAGTTCATCTAGCAAACAAGACAGATAATTCAACCTGAAAATCTAGGAGCTGAGAAATGATCTTGGGAGCTTCTGAATGAACTTTGAGATTTGGCACATGGGAAGTCTGCAGAAATCCCTTCCCTTGATTGCCAGTAGGATGTGCATTGCCTTTTTCCTACTGTCTTTATTCATGTTTCATCAGCCTGCCACATGCAATATGCCAAAGCTCATGCATCCCTGTGTAACACACACAAGTGTGTGCACATGAACACACATATGCAGTTCATTTCAGAAGACTCCAGATAACCTTAATAAAAATTGTATTCTGAAGAAGAGACTTTATTGAGATACACTTGCACAAGCTCTTTGCTGAACACAGGAAATTTTGCAAAATATATTTACAAGCTTTGCTGCAGCGACTCTCATGTTTATAATCTATTTCTAGTTCAATAATTTTCTGTATTAATTACAGGGTGACCTATTGTTACTCATGTCCAAAAAAATGTAATTGGACATAGTAGTCAATATCAATAATCTCTTTCCACATAGCACCAATATATATGCATATATATTTGCCTGTACAATACTTTAAAAGAACTTGGACAGCATATCAATATTGGAGGTGAAATTTGAGGTTCGGGTATGATAACAAAGCTGATTGACTGAAGACACCTAATCTTATTCCAGACAAGAATGAAATCTTTAGATTAGATGTCTGTCAGTGCAAGCTGTCTGTGTTTTAAATGATTAAGCTTTATTGCAAAACCAATTATTATATAATATTAACATAATTTTTTAATACTTTTTTAATAGTAATTTCAAAATATGTATTTTTTAAATTTGAAAGGAAGAGGCAAAGCAAAACATGGAAAGTAACAACTGATCTGAAAGTTGTAATCTGAAAGCAAATAAATGATTTATTTTTGCCTTTGTATCAGGTAAAATCGGAAATCACTTTCAATCAGGTCTTCAGAGCTGAATAGCACATTGGTTTGCATAACTGAAAAATAAAAACATTGACATTGATTGAAACTGGCTTATGGAATTATATTATTTTTAAGTACATAAAGCAAGGAAACAGAATACTGACCAAACTAGGTCCATCCACTTCTTTTAAATCAGCATTTAATGCTGGCAACTGTCTTATGCAAATTTGAGGGAATGGCAAGACTTAACCTATCTTTGACAGCAATGCTGTCTGGTCTCTTTAGAAAAAAATCCCTTTCCTGACATATAACGTTTTACTTTTGCTTATGTATAGTAAGAGCTGATTCCATTTTTCTACGTGAGCTTAGGGTAAAACTGGTCTCTTTCCACTTACATACTGTTCAGTAGAGTTTTCTAGCAAAGTAGGAAAAAAAATAATAGAAGTAAAGCAGTCTCTAATAGGAGTAAATTACACACCAGTTACAGTAAAGGAGTCCAAGTAAAGAAAAAAGTTATTGAAGTAGAATTTTTATAGTTTCAACAGGCTGACTTAATATATGCATATATAGTTAGGTGAGTTTATAATTTTGCAGTCTTATCACTAACTAATTCCACTTTATGAAGGCAGAAGATAACTGTATATTATTGTGCTGTCCATGTATAATAGAAAAGGGCATATAAACCTCCATAATGCTGCTCCACCCAAATCAGCTGATTGAAAAATTGGCTAAAGGCTGCTTTTGAACTGGCAGAGCCAATAACTTCCTAAACAAATGAACAAGAAGATGCAAACTTTATGTTTTAAGCAATTGGCTGACATAATTTGTTTCTCTCAGTTGAGGAATTACGGTGGAACAGATAACAGAACAACTGCAGATGATCTCTGCATTCTTTCATTAGCTTACCTATAGATAATTTCATTGTGATAATAAAAAAAAAATTATGGCCAAGTTGCCCATTCTTAGCTTACCTCAGCCACCTGCAAAAATACATACAAAAGTTTTTACATCTATACATATATATTTCCATGTGGGCATATATATATAAATTATATATAACAAAATATACTTTTATGCATATATACATATAGGAACTGTCATTGAATACTGATGAGTGTTCTACTTTTTTATCCTCTTTTTAATTTTTTTTAAAAATGTATTTATTTTTTGTTGTTATGAAATCCTGACCTCTTTAGCCTCACTCTGTTCACATTTACAGATGCCGCTGGGTGATTTTTCATTGCCTTGAATATTTGGGAGCATGTTTCTAAGTCACTCCTGAGGAGTCCAGTGCAATCCTGATGAAGTGTAAGCACTGGGACAGCAAGCAAATGCATCCTCAATACATAGCGCCTCATTTAGCTATGACTGACAGGTGCAAAATGCTACTGAATCAGAAATGACAGATATAATAGTGGCAAGCACAGGAGATTCACAAACCAGATTTTCCTGGGAGCATCATCTGCAATGGATGTTCCCATATGCCTAATATGGGAATATCTAATTACAATTTTCATGTCTTAAAACCAGGGAAAATATTGATAGAATAAAATAGAAATCCCCGAAGAACAGAGCGCAGATGTTCTTCGTAGTGATTTTAGCCTTAGGAAAGTTTGGGAAACAGAAGTGGCTAGAGGCTCAGGGTAAATTTTCTGGGTGGTATGCAAGGAATTACCTACCTAATTCCAGCTGTTTTTAATGGGACATGTCTAATTCCTTATGTACCAGGTTGAAAAATTACCCACAGACTTTCAAAGAATTTGCTTTTCATATAACCTTACTTTCAAACCAGAATCTTCAGGTAGAAGTATTCAGTGAATAAGAAGCAACCAAGACAAAGCAGGTCTTTTTTTTTCCTGCTTTTAGGACAGCAAAACCAATTAAAACAAAAAAATCTGCAGAAACAAACCTGGCTCTGCCTCTGTAGTCACGATGGGCATTCCTGTGTTCTGGCTTAGGGCACTATTTGAATAGGTGGAATTCTAAGTAATTTGAGATTTTTGACCAGAGAGATCACTATGGGCCTAGTGATTACATCTTTCTTTATTTGATGGGACATAGCATTTAAAGAGACCTCCTAGGTCATTATGCCCGGTTCCACTTGCTAGCACAGGCAAATATGTCATGTAAAATTAATACCAATCATGTAGTTCAAAAAACTGTGTGAGTCCACCTTTAGTATGCAGGGGGTTTATTTAGCCCTTCTGTGATATAAAACGGCACACAAGAGCAAGAGTTAGACATTGATTTTGAGAAGGAAGAGTTTCACAAAACTGTTTTCAGTGACATAAAAGAAGGTTCAAATGTTGATTGACTCTCTTGGAAAGACTAGTGAGAAATAGAAGGGAGGCTCAAAACCACATCAGTACCACCCATTTCTCTCTTTCTATTATTCTTGTCATGTACAAAGGTGTTTTTCCTGATCTTTCTGCTTCTTTTGCCATTAATTTACATTTTGAAAAATAGTTTTTGCTGAAAAGTTAGGGGCTATAAATTGGTACTTTATGACCCTTCTAGTCCATTTGGCTATGGAGTGAAACAAGATTCAGCCTGAAAGGGAAAAGCAGCTGAGAGTGACAGTGAATTTCATAAAGGGCATATAAGAGGCTGCAAGGAAGAGCCTGAATCATCCCCCATCTCTGCTTCTGAGTTATTAGGCCACATCTCACTCAAAAGATTAAACATTTTATCTTACAGGTCATTCCATTTTATTGCAGCATTGCCTTTAGCAATGCTATAGTTAAGGTTCTGTCAGTGTTTCTATTATAGGCCCCTATTTTCTGGAATTTATGACTTAGGGCTAGAAATTTCCTCTGGGTTCAAACTTTGCAACAGCATAGAAGGTCTTTTTTCCAGCACAGAATTCTCCCCCATCCACTCTCCACTTTTCAGCCTATATTTGAAGTAGATGGGAATGTCATCTACTTACAACTTTGAACCATATTTCTTCTACCTAAACCCAAGCAATTTCAAGAGGAATTTTGTTCTTCAAGCAAAAGTACATGCCAGGGAGATTTGAGAATCAATGAGATACTGGAAATGCAAAATGGGTACTCTGTGTGTGTGTATGCATCCACGTGTGTGTGTGTCTTTGCATGCATACACTGTCCCACATTTTTCCACTGCATTTTATCAAGTCATGTTGAAATGAAGACTGGAGAGCTAATGAACTCTTAGTGAAATTAATAGCACACATTTGCATACATATTTGACATTCAATAGCTATTGCATACAGGCTTGTTCGACTACATTCAGTGATCCACTCATATGAATTTAAAATGGAGATTCTTAGTTTTAGCTAATTTAAAATCTCTCAAAAAAAAAAGAAAATTAAAACCAAGGTGATTGCATAACTTGCTTTGCAATCAATTCCTCTCAAGATCCAACCCAAAACAATGAGTCCAAAATAACCCAGAAGAAAGGAGAATGATGAAAATGGGGTACATAGTTTAATTGTTTTACCTCCTTATTTATGCTAAGACTTGTTTTATGTGTTAAAAAACTCAATAAAAGGTTCAGCTGATGAATAATGAAATGAGTAATGTGGTGGGGCAGCGAAGACAACCTTATTTAGCAAAGTCTACAAACACATTCCAAGACACTTTTTGAAATGAGACCCACTCACACAACCTGTAAGCAACAATCTCTGCAAGGAGTGGGGGTTGATAAAAGAATAGCGAAAAGACCTTAAAGCAACTCAGGAAATGGAGTGTGCAGGAGAGAAAGAAAATCAGTCTGGGATGGTATCAGAGAAAAAGGGGAAAAAACATCTGGTGAGCAGAGAAAAGGTAATCTGTGTGGGAAGTGCAGAAGGAGGTAACAGTGGAAAAAAGACAAAAAAGGTAAGGCAGCCTCTTACAACTACTTTTATTGAGAGCCTTAGTCATCAAATTTAAATTTTGAACTGTGACATTCTTCATAATAAAAATACAGACCAAAAAGATTAAAAAAACTAAGGAAAAAAAAGAGGAAAAAAAAAAGGGTAAAGAAGGCTAAATAGTTACAGAAAATAGGTCCCTTCTATTTTTAGCTCTGCGGTTCAAAGCCAGCACAGATCAGTAGTGACTGGAAATTATTTCCACCTGTTCTTGCTGTTTCATGAAATCTTCTGATGATCTTGGATCATTTACTACTGCACAGCTCACTATACCATGGATGCTTGTCCAGAGCTAATACTGTCAACTTAGAAATATCAAAAGACATGAGGGCTATGGAAAATGGACCCCTTCCCTAGTGTTGCCAGAGCAAAACTGGAACAGATTGCTTGGATGGTGTAAAAAAAAGGTATATTGCTGCTGCTCCCACTTAACTCACAGTAAGCCTCTTATTCCACCATCTCTTATGATAATTAAAGCTAATATAGAGTAAAAGAAAGGTGGTGTGTTTGAGTCAATAGAGGAAAGTCCTGCTTTACTAAACCAAATACACTTGTCACAAGTTTTACTTCCATAAGTGCATTCATATAGATGTTTAACATCTCCAAGTGATACTCTGTCAGAGCACATTGCTAGAAATGAGAAGCACTTTACAATGTGGTCTGTAAAGTTCTATTATTTCTTCTATGAACAGAGAGAATAGAATCCTCTATGGAAACTAACCATAGGAAATAAACTGTAGCCTTTCCTATTACAGCCATCATGCTATTTTCAAATGTCAAACCACAGTATTACTACCTGGGGAACCCAGACTTGAATGATCAAGATAACAGCATACTGACTACATCAGCTTCATAACTGTAATCTATATAATTAATCTATACAATTAATGTTGAGATGGGGACACAGAATCTATTGCTTTCAACACACTTTATGTGGGAATATGTCATGTTTTTACAAAAAAGTAAAAAGGTGGATGGCTGTATGCACCTTACATCCTTGTTGCATAAATTCCTCCTACACTTGCTTCATTTAACAGAATCCATGTAAGAGCATTGTAGACATTGCTTCATTGCTTAAAATTACCCTTTTCCTCTCTCCATCTCACTTTCTGGATTCTGTTACTGTTTCTATTACACACAGAAAAAAAAAAAAAAAAAGAGAGAGAAGTAAAGAATAAAGAGGAGGAAAAGTGTGCAATCATCCTTATATAACAAGGCAAATATAGCAATTTTTTTTAGTCATTTTTATGCTGACATATGTCAGGAAGAACAAACTGTAATCTGCATTCTCTTCCTACTGCTTGAAACTTGTGGAGTACTTAAATTGTTTTTCTCCTTCAAAACATTTCATTAAAACACAAATGACTTTCTCCCTCTTGATATTGCCAAAAGAACTCTCACACCATGTAATTAATCTCTGTTTTAAAATACTTTTCTCATCAAACAGGGTATTCTAAGTTGAAGACTGCATAATAGATGTTATTAACTATACATATAAATAGAAAATGTGTCTTGTAAAACATTATATTTGTTGAATGAGTTTGCCTTTTTCCAAAGTCATCTGCTTATTAATGACTCATGAGTTTCTTTTCTATTATTTAAAAATAATGTAATTGCAGGCTATTCTGGAATAATTTGATGTATCTCATGTTCATATCCAAACCTATTAATTAAATGAAGCATAAGTATTTATAATGTGCTGTATGCTTCTATTATTCAAGCTAATCCTTTTAATCCTATTTAAATTGGAAGATAGAAGTTAATCCCTATAACATCTCTCTACAAACAAATATTAATAAACCTGTTTCAGTCTTTGTTCTCCTTTGTCACCTGTCCTGAAAGTGATGAGTGAGTTGCCTAGTTTACTCTAGGTGGTAAATAATGGAGATGAAAAGCAAAGCATGCAAAATTGCCACTTCCTATCTAAGGCCACAATAACAAAATGTGGAGGTAAAAGAACTGTACATCATTCTCCTGTATGATGTCTCTTTAAAAGCAAAGCACTGCTTAGTAATACTTCTGAACACCTAAATCTTTTTGATGCTACAAACTAACACTAGACCTTTGTCTAAAAAATATCAACTGGATGGAAGTTTTAGTGTGTCATGTAGTATAGGCAGCATTTCAATGTCAAGCTAGAGTTTATAGGACTCTGGTTATCTAGTAATTTCTGTAATTTGACCTGGGTTTTGGAAACCAGCAACAACATAAGGAAGCCATGTTGAATGTGCAGTTCTGGATTTGCACCACGGTACTATGATCTGCACATATGGCCAGTCACCAGAAACCAGAAAAGAAGCAGTTGTTTTTTCCCTGCTGTGAGCAATGGTTTTGAACATAACTCACACTGTTTTCACGCTGACTTTTCTCCCTTCTGCCCCAAAACACAAGCACAAACTGAGCTTCTACAATTCCTTTGGGCAAAAGAAAACCCTGCCGTATCTACACAAACCTATAGGTCGTTTTTAGTCCAAGGACACATATCTAAAATAGACTGGCCTGCCAGGACAAGTCTTTATTTTGTTAGGCAAAGATATAATTCTTTGGAGTTGGAAGATTAAAAGGATACTGAACTTTATGGATTGAAAAACACAAGCTAATTTTCTTTTGGAAGCCCAGAGTAATATTTACCTTAATTGTTTGTTTCACTTTCTTAGCATAAAAAATAATGCTTTCCCTAGAAGCAGAAACTTCATAAGAATAACAATAACATAATTGTATCAAAATAATGGCTTGAATATAGATGCAAACTAGAGAGTTATTTGTATATTCTCTGTGGATTGTGTATTTTTATTTACTTATTTACTAAAGAATACCCCCATAAAACCCAGAAAGCCTAAAACTATGAGTTGGTGACCTGCCAAGTGAAGAATAGAGCCATTTAAGGAGGATCAAAGTATTGAAAATTCTAAATTATCTTTTTGCATTAAGTATATTAAGAATATCCTTTCTATTTTAAAAAGTTTAAGGCCTGTCAGAGAATCAGATTTTCAAAAGTGAATGTACTGGAACACGTACATTGATGATAAAGAAAAAAAGTAATGAGAGATGGACATTGTACATGAAAGAATTCCAAAGTTATTTATAATCAAGTGGTTCAATTGCTAACATAAAAACACAGTCTTTGATTTAAACTGATCACTGCCAGCGGACTAGATGGTAGCAGATATTTTGCTTTTTTTCCTCTCCTGTAACTAAAGACTCATCCAAAGCAATACAGATCAACACCTTTTTCGGTACCAGGAAAATTAAACAGAAAAATTAAACACCAAATTTTAGAATATAAGGATGACGTGTTAGATTATGGACAAACAAGCAGAATTCCATGAAGAATTTAACCCATTCTCAAAAGAGAATGACTTAAAAAGCAGTTTATTTGAAACTTTTTATTTCTTATGCTAAAATCCTGTAGGATGAGCTAACCAGTAGAATGAGTTGGCAGAGAAGTAAAGTTGTTATATATAACATATGGTATTAATAGTAGTAATGGACAGTTGAAACTTGCTAAAATGTGATAATCATATCTCAGGACTTATGAAAAGGTGAAAGGACTAGTCAGTGAAGCAGGAAATTTGTCATTTGACACAATGTTTTGATCAATCAAAACAAAGAGAGAATGCAGAGTACACTAGGAAAGAGCTTCAAAAGGTAAGATGATGGAAGGTGACGTTCAGTGTTGTAAATATAAAGCATACTGATAAATGTAACAAGCACTGCATTTACTGAGTTTCTGAATTAACAATGAGTTCTCTATGAGGTTCTCACTTTTTCACTGTGAGGGTGACAGAGCACTGGAACAGGCTGCCCAGAGAGGTTGTGGAGTCTCCTTCTCTGGAGACTTTTAAAACCTGCCTGGACTCATTCCTGTATGTCCTACTCTAGGTGATCCTGCTCTGGCAGGGAGGTTGGACTAGATGATCTTTCGAGGTCCCTTCCAACCCTAACATTCTGTGAATCTGTGATTCTGTGTAATCATTATAATAGTTGATTGAAAGCATTCTATGTGCAGTGGAATTTTAAAAAGCAAGCACTGTGTGAAGAACTATTTTTAAAAAGAGATAAAAAAATGTAACAGAAATACTCCATTAAATAAAACAGTGCCACAGCTTCATGCTGAATACCTGTGTCTGGATGCCATCCCTCCTAAAATATAAAAAAGTGTGAAATATTTCAGAACTTGTTAAATTACAACAAACTTGTGTAAAAATATAGATGTACAGAAATGAACCAAATGAAGAAGATATACCAGATATTACTTAATACCAGTAATGACAGGATTTTAAAAAGCCTTAAAAATATTACTTCTGAAGTTTTGTTTCCTAAAGTTCTATGTTTAGTAAAATGTTTTTTTTTTTCTAAACATAGTGAAATCCTAAGCTCCATGAAACTCATTTTCACAAGGAACTGTCAAATTCAATAATTTAGTGGGATTCATAATTTATATACACAGTAGATAATGTAGCAGTGGAAGAATTTCAGAATAAGTTTAGAATGAAATCTACATAATGGCAGATTTTGAGAAAGAGGTGCCTATGGACAGGCTATTCTATAAAAGTAATTTTACAGAATTAATAAAGATTGTGCGGAAGCAGAACACCAGACCAGAGGTACTGTTTTTCTGATTAATACATTGTCTTCCTACCATGAGCTCCTGGGCTTGAGCCATACCTTCTGGGAATAACTGCAGCATTAGAAGATGTACACTAAACCTGCAGGTAGCTTGACAGCATAGCAGAGAAGACAACTTGTGTAACATATGAAATGTGGCAATAGGGAAAGACAGCTACCAGGTTGTTTGGAAGCGTGGTTGATTAGGCTGCTTGAACACCATGCTGGAGAGCCAGAGAAGAAATAGGGAATACTTGCTTTCATTTGTCACCCACATTTGTAACCAGTGTTACAAATGTGTCTTGCAACACAATTCTTCCAATTAAAAGCTTTTGAGTTTATACAGTGAGCTTCTAACAAGTGTTATGCCAAAGAACAGTGGTTGTCCAGCACTGAAGTCTGCTTCCAAGTCTCCTCTATCAAGATAAGCTAGAGGGTTAGAAGAAGCATCTACTGATGTGCAAATTTTGACAAGACTTGATTTTTCACTTCTAACCAAGATATTTAAAGTAAATCTTTTTTTTTTTTTCCTTCTACATTCAGGTATAGAACAATGAGCTGGAACAAGATGGCATTTTTGTTTGCTTTAACAGGCAGGTGGCTTGCCTATGCTTTCCAGTATAATAGTGGTGGATGCCCCTAGGCAAGGAATACTTATACATCATTTTTTGTTGCTTATAAAAATGTACAGAAAATTGTCTTGTTTGTTTCCTTAATTTTTATTTTTCCTAGATACCTTTTTATTTTAGGAGAGGGAGAATGAAGATGTACAAGATTTTATTTTTCTTTTCACCACTGCCTTATTTTTACAGTCTGCTGTCATGCTTTTGCTTTCCAGTTTTTGAAATGGAAATGTATATGCTGTTATGGATCTCAGAAACAAGTTTATGCAAACCTCAGTACCAAGTTTAGAGTGTTTTTTTGTAACAGTATTTGCTGTGAGGTGTTGCCTCAGTAATGACTTGTTGATTGAAGAAGATTATGAAAAAACTTAATAGATTTTGGAAGAAGTTCAGTGAAGTGATAAAGTTATTCAGGGAAACTTTTTTAGTTTAAATATGAGACCCCTCAGAATATCTTTTATCATACCAGCCTCATTCACACAATTGTAGTAGTGCAGTCTAAATTTTGAACTGTGAAACTTTCTGTCAGTACCCAGTTCTTATCCTATGAAGCCTATAACTGTGTGTAGGTTTGCCATTTTACGTAAAGACAGGGTTTCCTATACTTTTAGTTACTATTTTAGAGGCAGGAGAAAGGAGGCAATATTCACAAGTGCTAAAATGAGCATACAGACCCAAGTCAGCATACTGCTGCTAGTCTCCCTAGCCTCAGCCTCCAGTCAATGGTGACAGACAGATTATTCTAGAAGATGATGTAAAATCTAAGTTCCTATGCTCTTTTTTTTCTGGGGGAAATGATCTCTCCAGATTTATGCTAAAGGGAGCCTGGAGAGATTGTCCTTTCTAGCATGAGGTTAGACTTTGAGAATGGCCACTTCAGCAAGGATCACTTCAAAACCAGTTATATGTATCAATTTCTATTTACCTACACATTAGATTACAAGATATACCACAGAATTACACAAACTTTAAAGCAGTGGAATAGTGCTTGTAGTTAGAGTAAACCAACCAGTGCTTAGTGTAAACTGCTATGGTGTTAACTATGTAAAGCAAATTGATTCAAGAGATGAAATACTCACTGAGGCCACTGGATTAGGAGAAGGTAAGATCCTGTTCATTTCAGTGTTTTTCTAAGGAAAGGTAAATACATAAATTTTGAAAGAACTATATCGTCTCCATTTCATTAGTTAGGTTTTTATAGCTGTCAATTACTCTGACTAGTTAACTTAATTAATCATTATAAACAAAAGATGAGCAACTGACTTGGAAGACACCTGGAATATTGAGGAAGTGAAATTGCAGACAGCACACAATGCTTCTGATCAATCATCTCCTAATATTCAAAGTCTGCCCAGGAGATGCCAGCCCTTAATGTCTATTTGTGCCATGGTGATAAGAAGTGTTCTTAATGGTAGTTCCCTTGTGTTTTGTTTTCTCTCTCTAGAGTCTCATTGTAAATGAGAGGCTCTGTTTTTATGTATTTTTATGATGAAGAATTGTAGCTAAATGAATGCAATGGGACACCTCTTAAACACCTTGGCAGATGAGCAAATGAGCAAACCTGTTAAAAGGATATATTTCCTTCTCATATAGAAAAACAAGTCCTGTTTATTGAATGCTTGTACTGAAACTTTTTGCACATATAAAGTGTAGTTTAAAGAAGTGTTGCTTGTTAAGGGAAATGACTGAACAAGATTTTTGTACAGCAAGAAGCATTACACCATAGCATGCACCGGGACCTTTAAGAATACACACTAATTACAGAATTATATGGCTTAAAAGAATTGCTGTACTGTTCAGTTTAGAAGGCCTTCAACTAGGCTTCTTCTGTATGAATGCTAAGGTTTCATAGATTAGTATGTACAAGCAGTAGCGTGGTATACAGGTGGTTATGCATGTATACAGAGATATATAAAATAAAAGCTGCAGGAATGGACTTCTCACTTTAAAATAGTTTTAGTATGGCCACACCATGCACTTTATTTACACAAATATTTATACCTTGAAAATAATCAGGGCCAGAGGCATCCTATGAAGCTTAGAATTTCCATTGACAATATGGATTTCAGGGAGGGGAGAAGCTTTTTGGACCTCCTGAACTCTTCAAGGCTGCAAGAGACACTAAAAGGCCAGAGGCAGTCAGACACCCTACGGAGCCAAGCAATGGGGGCTGGACTGGGGACTGCCTGCAGCGATATCTGCAACTTAGTGAGGTGACTGAGCCATGAATCTTTCATTGATTCAATGAGTTTTGGATAAGGACCCCAAACTCCCAGCAGTCAGTACAAAAGGAAATAAACCCCCACATATAAAGCCATTTCTGCAGCCTATCAGTGAAGATAGACCCAAATGTTTAAGAAGACATACATGCAGTTTTCTTAAACTGCATGTATAACATACATTTCTTAATTCTTAAACTGTATGATATAACATAAATCTGTTATATCAGAGTTAGAAATTTCCAGTCCTTATACACAATTACTTTACCTTTTAAAAATACTTAATATTGTTTTTCTGTTTTCACATTCAGTTCACATCACTGACAAGCTGTTATTTTTTGCCTTGCCGATGAATGAAAGTACAAAACATCCCTGCGATAAGAATAGCTTGGTAATTATCCTCTTCCCATAAAGCTCCCAACTGGTTGTCACATTGCAGAAGTTATATTTAAAGAAACCACATTGTATTAAGTATTGCCAGAAGACAGAGGAACAGAAAACAGCAGAAAAGAAAAATGGTCATCAAGATATTTACTGCTGAGGAATGTATGCTGTGTTTTTTGCCATTTGCTGTATTTATTGAAAAATCAATGGTAGATCTCCACCAGTGTGACTGTTCGGTGACAAACTCTTATTATAGGCTAACATTCCATTACACCAGTTCATTTGTGTAAAACTTTTTGCTGGAGTGGCAAATATTGATAAGATTTCAGGCTGAAAAGAAAAAAAAGAGCACTCTCTTCAAAAGAGAAGGGACATGTCTGACAGCACAGTTCATTAAAAGGCTGGAAAAAATGTGTAAGGCATGATTTGTAGTATATAATAAACTAGTTTGTGGTTGCTTTGCAAGGTGCAAACAAATCTTTTATTCACAACCTTGGTAGATTTTTTTAGAGTGTGTTTGCACATACATATAGATGATACAACCATACCATCCACACACTCAGTATTTAACTTTAATTATGTCTTTAGTGGAAAAGTTGCTAGAATTGCAATTCTAATGTTGTGAAATATTTTAAAATGTTTTAGTGATTTCTTCTCAACTAGGGTGGCTGTATGTTTTTGAGCTTTTTCATCACAGAAAGACTGTTAAATTGCACTGGAGATAACTCGTGTGTGTTTAGTCTGAACTGTGATTATGTCACCTAGCTTTCTTTCTTAGAAAGAAAATTGATAATGGTTTACAAAATTAGTAAGGAACAGAATGTGGACATGGAGGTGACTTACTTTGTGTCCTTGACTCTTGTTGTAGTCATGTTAGTGAGTTCCATGTGAGATATTGAACTGCCTTTAATATTCAGCACTTAACTGCGTTTCTGACTAACATCGAGCTTTCAGACTGGTATCCTCCTGACAATTTCAAAGTGGTTTTGACCGTGTTCAACTCCTTTCCCTGTAGGGGGTTAATCTCATAAAGATTTCAGCCACACAAGTACTAGTGTCAGGGGTATAATGATCACTTTGAAGTTTGTTTGCTTTCCAGTGCATTTAAACACTTTAAGTGTTCCAGAAATAGGATTAGATGCCCCAGTGAATTCATTTCATTTACCCCCAGCAGTGGTTTTCCAATACTATATGGTGTTTACATGGTATCAATTTAGTGGCATGCTGATTTCCAAGATTCCTCCCCTCCCCTATCAATTTTCTACCTCTTGATTCTACTTGAAAATTGCTGTGGTATGGGGCAAATAATACTGACAAAAGGACTATTGAGATTCTGGTCTTTTCATGTTTCAGTTATCTTTCTGGGATTTTCTTCTACGGAATTCTTTGTAAAATAAAATTTAGTGACAGAAAGTCAGTTGTTAGAATAAATAGCTTTTTTTGAATTCCGAGAAAGGTTGCATGTTTAAATGTGAAAAGCTTATTCCTTCCTTGAGCTGACATGCTTCACTTAAATAATGATTTACTTTTTTTTCTAAGTTACAGATTTTGAACATTATGAAGTTATACGGGCATTTTAGGTGAGAAACCATGAGCACAGGGCACACAAAATTGTCTTGCTTTTCTCTAACAGCATAAGTAGGTTGTACTTTCATTTGACTCTTCTTTGCCCTTGATATTTTATTTCCTTTCGAATCCTTTCACACAAACTAAAAAGCCTCAAAATACACTTCAAGGAAGTGCTTTCTGGAATAGGGTAACTTTAAACTTTGTACTTTAAAACAAAATCCTTTTGTTTATTATCAGCCCTAGAAAAAGAAGTTATTAAATGTTGTTGTTTGTTAGTGGAAAAGGCATTCTGAGATGCCTCTAAAAATCCGAGTTTCAGGTGGCTGAGTGTGCATTCTAAATATTCTCTCCCTATTCATATCTCACTTTCAGCAGCCTGAGTGGGAGCTCTATGAATTAAAAATAGAACAAACCCTAGAAAATGGCATTTTCAATTACATCACTGTCGATGTTTTCTGTCTTCATGTATTTTAAATACAGTGAAGTGTGATTCTTGCATTAACTCTTAGAAATTGTATATGATCCAATTCAGCCCCAAAACAGGCACATGATATGGGGACCAATGTACAATTTGTACATAGTTCCATGTGATTACAGTAATTTCATCTCATCATGGAAGAAAGAGTAGACAGACATCCATTAGCAGGTGATTTCCTGAAATCTGCATGTGTAGCAAGATACTTTATGAAAGCCCAGCGCTTCTGTAAAGCTCTCTAGACTACCTGTCTTAATCAATACCTTTTTTCCATTACACACTTAATTCTGTTGCTTCATAATTGCAGTTATGGGAAGCCAATTGAACCAGGGAGGGAAGCACATACCCCCAAAACCTGCTTGTTCTCCAACATTGGATTTCCAGTGCCACTATCAGAAAAATATGTCTATATCTATCTGTCTGATTTCAGTCCTACTGAAGCTTTTTCATATCCTGAGCCAAGCAACTTTACGTGTATTTAGTGAGGAAAATCAATCATGAGAACAGCACTACTACTTTTCTCCATGCATCCTTAGCAGATTCTGAATGTTTTCATTGCTTTTTCCATATGGAGTGAGATTCTGAACTTTTCCCAAGTCTTAGCACTTGACACTCATTCCAGAAGTAATTGTTACTGCAGCATCTGTCCCACTTTTCCATACTCTTCTTGTCACATTAAGTTCTCGGTGAGAACTATGTGATGCATCCCCACCTTTATTCAACTGCATTAAACTTCATTCACCTAGTACAGAACCTTTGTTCTCCTCAATGCATGATCAGAAAATGAAGCTTAGCTATCTTTCTTTTTTTTTTTTCCTGATTTTATTTTATTTAGTTGAAATGGGAATTTAACATACTCCCTAATGTTCTTAAAGAATTAAGAGAACAGGAAAAAAAAGTATATTATCAATTAGAAAGGGCTTTTTTTCTGCAGCATTTCATCTCTAATGATTTTTTCCATAATAAAACATCTCATGCTGCTGCAGAACCAGCTAAATGGTTTATATTTGAGGCAATAAAGGTTTTTTCACTTCTATTACCAAAGGGAAATATTAGGGAGGCCTTTGACTGTACATGCTATATGAGCAAACACCACTTAAGCCAGGCTCTGCTTCCTAAACAAGTATTTAATCTCCTCATTAAAGATATATGAAACTAGAAATCAATGAGCACTGGTGGTTAGAGCTTTTTAGCGGAACTAATGGCTACACCTTGTCTAACATTAGAAACTTCACTTGTGGTTTACAGCTGCTACACATGGAGAAACATGAACCTGGAAGGAAAGACTTTCAGTTGTGCTAATAATTACACAAAGGGTTCTGGGTAATCAGGTCACATAAATATGTAACAAAAAATCAAACATTTTCACTTCACATTTCAGTCTCTTAAAAGACACTCTGAGCTCTTACAGTAGACCTCTAGATAAAAGCAATAAAATTCTGTGACTTGAATAAAAATTTCATTCCTCCTATTTTAAATCCTCCTACAGCAGAAACAATCACAACTTGAAATGCTGGGGTTGAGAACAGAATAAGAGAAAGTAGAGAGTGTGTGACAAGATTTGTCTCAATATATGCAGTAGAGATATGATCTCTTATGTTTTCAAAACAAAGAATAGACTAAAAAATTAACCCTATGAGCAGAAAAAAGGACACCACTGATACACTTTTTTTCTGGTTCTGTGCCTGATTTGCATCTAAATGATTTGCAGAATAAACACTGCAAAATGTGAGTGATTTTTCACACAGGTCAAAATGCCTGAAATAATGTAAAAAGGTACTGAAGTGCTGGGTTTGCATCTTGAAACTGCAGAGTGTATTGCCTGTCTTGTGTGGAGGCATGAGGATGTATGGCATTCAAAGATTCAAAGTGCAAAACCTTTTTTTTTATCACTGGTACAAAATTTTGGGATTTACTATCACAAGGAATCCCACTTGTTTTACTTTTGCCTGAATGAGGATGCTGTTTTAATTCGAATGTTGCCTAATCTAAAATAAGGTAGGATATTTCAGAGAGAAATGGCTGATAGTCCTCTCCCTATACATTTTACCTTTGCAATTTCAGAAGTAGCTATTTCATTGAATTCAAGAGATACCCATTTTACATGGATACAAAAAGACAGTACTTAGGTACAAAACTTCAAACCTAAGAGGTTATAGCTTTTAAAATATTGCTATCTTTGCAGAACTTCAGGCACAGATCAATGGACTTGATGCAGTCCTGATTTCAGTTAAGCTGGAACAGAACTGCACAGCTGGAGTGATAATTGCAAGCATTTGTTGTTACTAAAATCTGTCTATTTGTATAGATCTTCAAATAAATAACTTGAAAATAATATTTTTTTGTCCCTAGCAATTATCTCAATGAAAATGAGAAAAGTCATGGAAGAGTTCTCAGATACTACTAAAAGTCATAATTATGTCCACCTAACATTATAAATAAGTTACATAAGGAAATGATTTTAAATAATTTTCTGTTACATATATCTTGTAAATCTCTGATTATGCACCAATCCAATATATGATGCCTCCCTATCTATATGTTTTTGAAGTGTATGCACACAATACAGAGAGAGGAATGAAGGAAGAGCAAATGAGTATTAAAAGCTAAAAATATGCAGCTCTACCCGTTTCCCAGTGCTTCACTTTTTTGTAACTTGTACAAAAATAGCTCAACTCTAAATAACATCTCTCAGCTGTCTTTTCCTAGTTATCTGAGTCTTAGTTACTTTTCTGGCTTCTATTAGCAAATTAAAGATAAATTGAGAACAGGAAAGCTTTAGGCATTGCTTTTTATTGGTAAAAGTAAAGCAATCTTGCAGGCAGTATGTGTCAGTTGTTTAGTTAGTACCAGTAATAACTCATGTTAGATTTTACTTCTTGAAATTTTTAGTAAAATTCTTGAAATGTAGATCTGGCTAGTATTGAGTGATACAAGATGATATGAATCAAGGCCAAAGACAAGTACAGTTGCATTCACTGACACTGCAGGTGATGCACAGACTGATTGTATAGGTGGAAAGGAATGATGAATTTTAGAGGAAGACTCTTCAGTATTACTCATAGATGAGGAAAAAGTGAGGTCAGAAACAACCCTGGTTATGGACATGCTTGACTGACAGGCAGGATTGTTGTGATGCTCGCAGAAGGATCAATGCTAAATACAAAAGTAAGTATGCAAAAATTGAAAGGAAGAAATATTGAAAAGCTCTGATTTAGCAATGCTAAGAAGACTGCAAAGAAAGCAACAGCAGGGAAATAACAGTAAAATAAGAAAATAAAATAATTTGGATAGGACATATTAAGATTGAGAGAGGACAGACAGAACAATCAGTTGTTAGCATGGAGATGGTAGTTGACATTATGCCAAAAGAAAAAGCAGAACAAAACAAAGGATAGGGAAAAAAATTCCAATCTCCAAAATGGAGTTTTGTGCTATCTTGAAAAAAATTGATATGTCAAATGATGCCTTTTTTAAAAAAAATTCTGACTTAGGGTGTACAGCTTTTAGTTAATAATGTAATGAAATAAAAGATTTAGATTCATGTGCTGGAATAAATAATACATGATTGAATAAGTATGTTTAATATTAAGAATATTTAATTAGCTTCTATTTTTTTTGTTGTTGTTGTTTTGAATCTGTTTATGCTTCTGAATTCTGATTCAGAACCCTTCTTCAATTTCAGGTATTTTAAGTTTTCCTTCAAATCTAGTCTTTTACAGTTCATGTTCAACCCTTTAGCCGTGGGAAATTTTCTCCAAGCAAAACCATCACAGTTTAAGACAAGAGCAAACACAATAATCCCAGATTTTCAGGTAAAGTAGAAACTTGTGAATCTTTCACAATCACTACAAAATAGAGCAGTGATGCAAAGAAATGGACAACAGTCTTAATTTGGGGATTATTGGCAATCCAAAGCAGTGCCTATATGTCCTAGAAATTATTTGCAAAATCTGTGAAATTAAGTCTCTATAATAAACATTTTTAGAGATCTGTAGAGTATAATGCTGTATAAAGCTGCCCTTTTTGTCAGAAAAGAAGTAAAGTACAAAGACTCCTAATATTACTTCTGATGGCATGACTATTTCAGAATACTTTGAAGTCATCTGTAAAGGAAACTTAGACTACATCATTTAAAATGCTTATAATTCTAAATCGGTGAGTGTACCTGCTGCCACAAATCAAAGTATTGTATAAACATGTATATATGTATTCTATAACATGAGTAGAATTCTGTGAGTATTCTTTTTTGCAGTTTTTGTCAAATAGTTCTTCACTGTTCATAGAATCAGAAATAACAAAGAAAAGACTTACTACTTTGACTTCTGGACTTCTACAGTTGTTAGGTAGAGAGAACCAACCAACTAAGCATCTAAGTAGAAAATCTGTGGGAGCTGGAGATGGAACTAGCCTGGTTCTAGCCAATCTCCTCTGTCAGACTGTGCTGCTGTTTGGATACAGAATTGCTCCTCTTTCCTGATCTTACCTGAACTCACAAAAGAACTAGAAAATTATGCATACACCCGGGTTCACACTGTGCGCAGATTATTATTGTTTGCATTGACATGTGTGACAAATACATGGCCTGTTGACTAAATGTACGTGCTGTTTGTTGCAGTCGCTTGTTAAAAGCTACCGGTGTATGATTAACTTCTAGCAGTTTATGAAACTAACCAAGGATTAGGTAAAGTGCACTAACTGTTGTTTGTTCCAGTTCTTTGGCAAGTCCTTTCTAACTATTAATTTATGGTATCATTTGGAAATGCCTTGATGCCAGATTTGTAAAAATGTCCTTTTTTAAAATGGTATTTCAAGTTTTGTTCCATTGTGTAAGTATTATCAGTTCAAATTCTATACAGAATATGCTATTGTAGCTGAAATCAAGCAAAGTCTCCAGAATCTGGTCTCCAGAAGCTGGTGAATGGTCTAGAGCACGTCTTACAAGGAGTGGCTGAGGGAACTGGGGTTTAGCCTGGAAAAAAGGCGGTTCAGGGGAGACCTTATCGCTCTCTACAACTAACTGAAAGGAGGTTCTAACAAGGTGAGGATCAGTCTCTTCTCCCAAGTAACAAACAACGGGACAAGAGGAAATGGTCTCAGGTTGCACCAGGGGAAGTTTAGATTAGATATTAAAAAAAAAAAAAAAAATAATCAAAAGGGTTGTCAAGCATTGGAGCAGGCTGCCCAGAGAAGTGGTGGAGTCAACATCTCTGTAGGGATTTAAAAGGAGTACAGATGTGGCTCTTGATGACATGGTTTCATGGTGACCTGGCAGTGCTGGGTTAATGATAGGACCTGGTGATCTCAAAGGTCTCTTCCACCCAGAACTATTCTATTCTATTCTATTCTATTCTATTCTATTCTATTCTATTCTATTCTATTCTATTCTATTCTATTCTATTCTACAGAGCAAACAAAATGTGTCTTGAAGTAATTCTTGCTGAACAAAATCTACACATTCTATCATGTCTTAATACAGCTTGGGCAATATTTAGGTCAATATTATCAAAAAGCCCAGAAGTCCAATACTTTTAGGGTCCTCTCTTTCATAACAGGCCAAGATCATTGTCCTGGTGGTTTGAGTGAGAACAGAACTAATTCTGTTCAGTGGTTTCACTTTTCAGCCCAGTTCTTCTAACTGCACTGTCTGAAGTTAGCAGCCTGTTTTCACAGACAGTATCTGCTTCTAGCAGTGATAACACCCCATGTTTAGAGTTAGTACCACTGCTGGATCTTGTGTACCACATTATGGGGTGCAGAAAATGAAAGGCCACACCTGCAGGGAGGAGTGGACAAGGCAGGTGACCCCAAACTGACCAATGAGGGATTCCATCCCATATACACCGTATTCAGTATAAAGCTGAGGGATCACAAGGGTCTCAGCCCTGTCTTTTTTTCATATTGGCCCACTTTGCCAGCTTTTCACGGCTTGGCTCAGGTCCTCTTACAGTTTCTTCCTCAGAGCATCTGAGGGGGACTCTGTCCATTCTGTCTTTGATCATGATCTCTGTGTTCCTGAATCTGGTACCAGAATCCAGCTCCTGAACACAGCTCCTGTTTGCTGCTGGGCCCAGTCTGGGACTCTCCCAGTGCCTGCTCCACAGCATCAGTGGTGACAGTGACCTAATTACCATCAGGGGGATTGGATTCAATACTGGTGTTGTATATACTTGTATATATTCCATTTTTTATTATTATTATTTTAATTTTCATTAAAGCTGTTCTAGTTTCCTTTTCTAATCACTAAGTCTTTCTCCCTTATTCCCTTTCTCTTCCCTTTTGGGGAGGGAGGGGGTTTAACAGAGAGTGTCTGTTACAGGTCTAAGGGGCTGCCCTGACCCTAAACCATGACAATCAGTTTTCAGAAGCAGGGATTGTCTTTCTTTCAAGTAATGTTTTTAACAACAGAAAAAGAAAAAGTCTGAAGCTTTCAAACCACTTGTACACATAATTAGACCCACAGGTTTAGTGCAAAAGTCTAGAATAAGAGTAGTCTTATTCCAGAGATAGGAGAGAATTATTTTAAAGTTGCATTTTTGTTATTGACCCTTGGTATTTAATTTCAGCATCATGTGTCCTTAATCTAAGTCTTTCCACAAATAGTATAATTTGCCTCAATTTTACAATTTGTCTTGACTTGGTGTTTTTGATGCCAAGGAAGTTAGCTGAGGCTTCCACACTGTTTGAATTACTTCTGCTATCTCCCCTGAACATAAATTAATTTATATTTAGCACTGCATGAAGTTTTTTCTCAGTTACTCAGTCCAAAGTCATTACCTGTGTCATTTTTTCCATTTAAATTTACATAGAGTTGCAATGGAGATATCTGGAGCAGCATTACAATGAGAATAAAAAGTTTATTTGATATGATATATCCAACTAATTTAGACAGAGTGGATAAGTTTCTTGAGGCTTTTAGTATTACTGATTTCCCTCCAATAGGCATTTAATTTGTGAGGAACATGTTTTCTATTTTTCCACCTTCTCTATCAGGTTAAGTGACTAAATTAGAAGCTCTGTGTTGGTCATATTGTCTCTTTATCGACTGTATCATGCCACTAGAGCTGGCTTGAACTAAGACAAAATGGGGGAAGTGAAAACAAAAACAAAGCTAAAAACCACCTCTAGGTGTAATCTATTATTCTGTTGTCACAAAGCTGAAATTCCTTTCCACAAGACAGAAAAGGACGGAGAGCATGGAGATAAAGCTGTTGTACCTTGTTCATTTTAAAGACATTGCACTGCAAGTGGTCAGTTACTTTTGTAGAATTCTGCAATGCTCCCTGAGGCTTCCACATATAATAGAGACTAAATAGAATAACATTTCTTCTATAGACATTTTCCAGCCACATTTGCCTCTCCTTTTCTTTATGCCTTTAAGTTTTATTTTTTAATTGAGTAATAGGTATTGATATTAAGGTTAAAAAAACCAAACTGTTGTAAGAAAATATTGGTTTATGTTGAACAATTTTTGTCATTCATTATGATTGCACCTGTGCAATACAGAGCATGAAAAATAAGTAAATTAATGATAATTTAAATATTGGGAATACTGACAACAATCTGTAACAATTTCTACAGACACTTTTTAACTTAATTTAGGCATCTGTGTTTCAGAAGTTACTTATCAAGTGTGACATGATAGCCATTTGTGACTTGTTTGCAGCCTTTCTATTTTTCACTTGTTTCAGTCTGAAAATATTTATACACCTGAGTGACTTTATGTATAGAAGTTTTCTAATACATTTCAGTAAAAATACTAGTGTTGAAACTTTCTCATATGTGTGTTCTTAGGATTAGATCATGTTGTGTCAATAATTATTCACAAAATAAACTCCATTAATGTAGGTTGAAAGAAACCATAAGAACTCTAACAGAGGATTTGTAAAGTTTCACTGACTGCTGAGACTAAATTGTTTTTCGAAGTTGATGAAAACCGTGCATTTTAAAGAAGGTGGTTTCAAAACAAAAGGCAGATTGTTTCTCAGAAGTCATTATCATCAATGAACAGTCCCTCAAAACATTTCACTCAAAAAAAACCCCAAATCCTCTAGTGCTCTTGGATACACCAATGGAGAAGTTAAAAATAGCCATTTAAACAGGACCTGACAGTCAAATTTTATGCTACTTAAAGTACATTTTTTATTAAAAAATAAAAATAAATCAAAACAAAATTACATTTATAATACATTTATGTAAGTACTGTGTATTTAAGATTACATTTATATCTGGCAACACAAACTATTGGATAAGAATGAATGATGTCAAATCATATAAATTGTTCACATCTATCATATTGCAATATATAACATTTATACAAAAAATCTCTTCCTTGAGAAGAAAAAAACATTTGTATTAAGAAATCAGTCTGTTACATTCAAAAAAGTGCCATTTACATGTAACCATTATGAATTTAATAGCATATGGCCAACTCACTGTACATGCCAATTAGGTCTTACTGACTTTAACCTAGAATACATTATTGTAGTGAAAGCTTTGAGTAAAATAGAGTTAAATTCAGAGAAAGTTTCCCCTCACAGCTTGTAAATTTGTACAGGATATGATAACATGTCAAAGAGGAAAACAGATAGTTTAGGGTGATGTACATAAAATAAAAAGCAATTTGATGACACTGAACTCTAAACAGCACTCTACATGGGTGATATAAGTCTTGTGTCTTTGCAAATAAATTTTCATTGGCAAGAAGGGATACTTTTCTAGTTTCAATAAAAAAAGGGATATCAAAAGTTAAGTGAAGCCTTGAAATGTGTTCCATTTAGCTATCTGTCTGTCCTTCTGTCTGTCTGTCTGTCTATCTATCCTGGACAGAAAGATTTTAGAATATTTTTTCTCCAAATATGAACTTTACCATGTTTTGTTAAGTCACCTCTGGCACAACATATATTTTCATGGAAACAGAAACATATACACGTCTAGGTTGGAAGGGACCACTAGAGGTCATCTAGTCCAATCCCCCTGCTGAGAACAAGGCCATCCTCAACTAGAGCAGGCTGCTCAGAGCTCTGTCAAGCCCCACCTTGAATGTCTCCAGGGATTGGGCCTCAACAACCTCCCTGGGCAACCTGTTCCAGTGCTCCACCACTCTCGTGGTAAAGAACTTCCTCCTTCTTTCTGATCTAAATCCCCCTCCTTTCTAATTTAAAACCATTGCCCCTCATCCTTTCAGTACAGGCCTTTTTAAACAGGCCCTCTCCAGTCTTTTTATAAGCTCCCTTCAGGTACTGGAAGGTGGCT
>JAAGNO010025710.1:0-34386 GCA_033439905.1 Ceryle rudis | reverse complement strand
TCACTCTTACTGAGTATATTTTTAGATTAAAGTAAATGACATTCATTCTAATTTAATTATATTTTTAATTAAAACTAATGAGTTATAGAGAAGGCTTTTAGCACATTTATTCCTTATGACATCCCTTACAATTACAGAAACAAATACCTTTAAAATAATTACATAGTCTGAGTCATCAAATTAATCTTAACATATAGATATTTGCCACTACTACAAAGAAATTGCTTGATTACAGGTAGTCAGATTAAATTCGGGTAAAAATAAGCTGATAACCTTGTTTCTCATGTTATGCTAATATTTACTTAAGCTTCCAAGACATAGACAGACCTAAATACTACATAAACTTCTATGATACTTTATGTCCTGTATTCAAACCTGAACTGCTTACAAATACAATAAAAATATTTTAATTACTGCTTGAAACCAGAGTAAAATTATGTGAACTGATTTTGAATCTCTTTTTCTGAAAAACTGGAAGTATTTTCCTATATATTTTCTCATCCTTTTCTTGTAATGTTTCCTAATTACAGTATCAGACTTAAACTCTTAAGTGGCTGACTTCTGTAAGCTTTTGCAGGATATAATGTTGTTACAAGTTAAAATCATATCTCCAGATGAAATCTTGTAATGGAGGGATCTGCTATGACCATTTGAGACCATGCCATCCTTTTTTTTTTTTACCTTCCCCTTTTATCTTAGGCTGTAGCTGTATTCCCATGGTTTAATTAGCATGTTTAAAGTTTGGTGTTTCAGTAAATGCTACTATGGCCTCCCTTGTACTTAAGCAAGACAAAAATGCAACTCAGGAGGACAGCTCATGCCATCCTGAGAAAAGTCAGATGACTTACCCTCTGCCAATGCATCTATCTTGCCAATAAATGTGAAAGAAGTTTAGCAGACAGATTTTAAAAATGCTTACCAACAACATAAACTCATGCATGGTAGCATAGTTTATTTCAGAAGTATTAAACACTGTCCTAATGTGAAGATAGCTAAATGACAGGAAAAGAAAAAAAAGCAACCAAACAACAACAACAATAATAAAAATAAAAAATAATAATAATAAAAAACCAAAACCAAACCAACCAAACAAAAAAAACCCACAACGGGTTAAATAAGCAGTTTGAACTGTGAGGAAAATTACAAGCCAATAGGCTTCAGGTCAAGCAGACAAGTGATGAAAACAATCTCTAATAGCCTGATAATGTAATTTAAATATAAACTGGATGTTTAAACAGTGTTTAAAAATGTAACAACCCTGTTGTTGTGAGAGTCTCTCTTGCCAGAATCAAAGCCTTTTCAGTTGGTTTATAATAACAGCTTGAAGGGTTATGAAATCTCTAAGGGCTACATCATGCAAAATTTATTTACACTGATGAGAATTTTCTCGTGTGAGCTGCTTGACAGATGTCAGTGGAATTCCTCATACAAACATGTTTCATCATGTGAAAAAATTGTATAGTCCAGTCTTTGAATTCAGATATAGATTCATTCAGTAAAATTAACTGATTGCATAAATTCTTGACAAATTGATGATGCCAATATAAATTCCTCTAGACAGTGATTTAACTTCTTGTAACTACCTGAAGCCTAGAGTATTGTGGAGATGAGAACCAATATGTTTTTCCTTTTGCACAGAGTATTAAATCATGTAAGTAATCCACACAAGGAATTTCCAATGTAATTCGAAATCACACCACATCAGGACTGTATCGATAGCCTAATTGTTTCTTTCTCTAATACCTGAAGATTACAAATTTCTTTAAAAATATTTTGCATTTGTAACATTGCTGATTTCTTAAGAAACTAGGTTTAGAAACCTTGTCAAGTTTCCCATGGTATAACACCTACAGTGCATGACATTATAATTCATATACGCTATCATTCCTGCCAAGCAAGCCAGTACTGGAAATCATAATTCTGTCCTAGTATCAAGTGGGAAGATCTCTCTTCAGAAAACCAATAAATGCCCTCTTTATTTAGAGCTGATACCACTGAATTAAAAGAAATGATGACTAAGATGCTAAAATAGAAAGTAATATATATACACATTTAGTTCTGAACAGAGAACAGATGAATGCTTTCCTTGTCACATCACAGTTACATCTCAGTGAGTCTATTGGAAAGAAAATTATGCTATGAGTTGATAATTTCATACAGCCAACCCTTTTCCACCTAAAGTTCAGGGATGGTTTGCACTATACTCACAGAGCTATTTTATTCAATATGTGGCCTTAGTTTTGGGCAGTTATTCACTATAAAAGGAGTATAGCTGTTAGCCCATTGAAGATGGTGATAGTTTCAATAAAATGGTGAAGGTGGGAGTGACTATATTTCAAAACAAACTCTCAGTATTTGAAGTAGTGGTAAGATATCTGCAATAGCAGTTATGCTAATCTGCACTCGGCTTGGGGGTGGGAGGGAGATTTCAGATCTTCCCACTTTTTTTTTATTTTAGGAGTTATAATGCTAATTTAAAGAACTATGATGAAGATTATGTTGAAGACTAAGAATATAATTGACTTTTAAATTTTAGTTGTTCACTTAGAATAGGGAGTTGTTCTGAGGTATAGAGTACCTCATTCCACACTTTGCTAGAGCAATTAAAAAAAGAACCTGTAGCATATTTCAGCTTTGTGAAGCCTTGGAAAGAATCAAGAACTGAAATCAATTTACTTCTGCCTCAACTAATGCTGAGACTCATCAATGTTAGCCCCAAGTATGCAAAGGTTTTGCAGAGTTTCATCTGCCTGTTGGAATTAGGTTATGTAGATAACGTTGCAAAAGATTTTGCCTTCCAGAGGTCTTTTTGTTCTGCTGCACAATCTGGACCCATTTTGGCTCTTGTGCAAATGAGATTGACTGTTTTCCTGGGCCTATAGTTATTTTTCTTGTACTTCATGTCTTGTCTTTTTTTTTTTTTTTTTTTTTTTAAATAGATAAGATCTAAACTAGGGAATGAACTTATAATTAATTGACTTTGGAATTGCAGAATTTACCTGTTTCCCTTCCCAGTTATTATCCAAAGTGTAGCTTGTTATTTAAGCAGTTACCAGAAAAAATTATGTTGCCTATATACAGGCAGAAAGATAAAAAGTGCATACAAGGCAAAGAGCTTTTCTGATTATTTCTTTTCTTTTCCTTTTTTTTTTTTTTTTAGGAATATTTAAGTATGGTAGTTTTATTTATTCTGACAAAAAAAATGTTGCTCATACTAATGGTGACTCACTTAGTGTTTTGCTGAGTCTCTGTGATTAACAAAATACAATAACAGTACAAAATGACTGTAATTTGGGGCTTGGATCTATGACACGACTCTACTTTTCTGCTTGCTTTTTCTTTGGGGCTGAAAAGGTTAGATGTCTATAAATAGGACATGATCCAATAATCTGTAGAATTGTCTGTCCTTTGCTTTTGAGAGTCTGTGACATTTTCTTTTGATGATACCAGGTTCAATAGCTTCAGAGAAGTACAATTGTGCTGGAAGGAAATGGTACCGAGAGTGATTTCAGCTCTATTCACCTTTTTTTGTTACTAGTGATTTTTTTTTTTTTTTTTTAATATATATATTATCATTTCCAAGACCCAGTTTCCATTTGGTATATTTTTTGCTGAGGGGTGGGAGGAAACATAAGTCTAATGGCATGGTTATACCCCCTTTTCACATACAATGTACTATAATCCTATTTTATTAGATATTTATAAGCAATGGTAAGATCCCCTCTTGGTCTTCTCTTCTCCAGGCTAAACAGCCCCATCCTTTCTTTGTAAGAGACATGCTGCAGTACCCTTATGATCTTTGTGGCCCTCCACTGGACTCTCCCCAGTAGTTCTCTGTCTCTCTTGAACTGGGAAGCCCAGAACTGTATACAGTACTCTAGATGTCTGTAGGACAGAATAGAGGGGGAGGAGAACCTCCCTCAATCTCACTCTCTTCTTGATGCTCCCCAGAATACTATTGGCCTTCTTGGCTACAGGAGCACACTGCTGACTCATGGTTAACCTGTTGTCCACCAGGACTCCCAGATCCTTTTCTGCAGAGCTGCTTGCAAACTATTTTTATAGTTTGCCATTGATTTTATAGTGTTCAGGGTACAATATGGAAAAATATACGTTCCACTGTGAAGTCTATCTGTATTAGAAGCCGTAGGCAGTGCAGATACCAATAAATGTCTGATGCTCTAAAATGTGTTCCCAGTTCCTATATGTACAGGCATATCAAATACCAATAAATTTTGACTGATATAGGCAGTTTGGCAGGCATCAAGATGCTCACACTTGGCTGTCTACAGGTAAACTTCTAAATTGGTGTTTAGGCATAAAAGTTCTAGTGAAATAATTTTCAGTGGTTTTGAGCCTTGACAGCTACTTTTGGCTTGGGAATAATTTTCAGTTATTCACTGTTTCTGGAATTATTAGTGATGGTAGATGGCAGTGAGTGGGTTGTATCAATTGTATCTTTTTAAAATAAAAATAAAACAAAACAAAAAAGCAAAAAAAACCCCACCAAACAAACAAAAAACCCCAAAACAAAATAGAGGAAATATGAGTATTCAATTGTGACTTTGAATCACTGCAATCTTATTTGGCTATTCTTAAAATAAATGTTGCCATGAATAGATGATATGTTCTACCATGTTAATATCTGGGCAAAAAGTCAGGAGGTTCATTTACTTTAGTTCATTGGCATACAGAAGAATAACTTGCCCTGTAGGCACTGTGACAATTAAGGGAAGTTTAAAGCATTGATGGGTTATTGACAGTTATTTTTGTTTATCAGAGTATGCTAATCCTCTATATTAGAAACATATTGTGTTCCAGGTACTCTGCTATCCTATATCTGAGGAAAAAGAGGCCAAAAAAAGTTTAAAAACCTGGAATGGATTGAGGGCAAAATATTATGGAAGAAGAACAAGGCAAAGTTAAGTTATTTCAAAATGAGTGGGGTTTTTTTTTCGGTAGAATCCAAAGAAAATGTCAGCATTTTACCCCTCTTGATTGCACTTTGTACATCATCTATGTGGTAAGACCTCTATAATCAATATTATGCAAAAAGTAACTGAAGAATGTCTTTCATCCTACATCTTTACAGGATTTGTACACTTAGGTTCTTTTTTTTTTTTAACCAGTGTCTTGTTATGTATAATTTGAATAAAATATTCCAGAAGAATATCAAATGTGAAATGTGAAATGGTAAATTCTAAAAAAAAAATCTTTAACATAGTTTTTTTGCTTTAGAAAGCATGTTCTTCCGCTCTCATGATGCATTACTTCTGACATGTGTGCTGGTTTATGATGACTTCTTTATATTGAACTATTTCCAAGACAACTTGGCGTAACTCTTATTTGCCTCTAATTTATTAATAGCAGTTAAAATATACAGGTGGCTAAAGTCTGGCACGAAAGCTGAAATTTCCCAGTACATCTATGAGTAACTGTGTCAGAAAGACCTGATTGTCCCATATCTTCCATTAAGCCTTTTCATTCTGGATCTCAAAAGAACAGCAGCAGCAAAGCAGCTTCTCAGCATCTGTGCAAAGTCTGGAGACCTTTTGTGTCTTTCTTAAAATATATAAAATTAGTTCTGAAATCACCATATCTCATTCAGTAGTAGGCGTCAACAGACCTCATCCTGGCAGCAAGTTTAGAAGATTAAAGCAGTGCTTCATAGAATGTGCAACTCATATTCTTTAATTCATTTGATTAAATGAACATGAATAATAGAGTTTGCAACAGTGCCTTACTGTAGCAGGTGATATATGTTTATTTTTATAAAAATGCAAATATACTGAATATATCTAATATTTTAAGCAGTGTGTTTAAAAGTCATTTAAATAATTAAATAATATTTCCCTAATTAAGAAATTACAACAATTTAAGTGTTTTGGCAAGATTATATCACTTACTGCATTTTCTCCTAGACAAGAAGCTCTCGTTTCTGAATTACTTCCTTTCTTGGGAAGCATCAGAAAGGCATAAGATTTTTAATTTACTATTACCGGTGAAATCAACAGAAGGTTTTTAGAGCCTAAGTCACCTTCTTGACTTCCTTTCTAATTAGTATGATTACCATTAAAATTGAATTCAGATGTTTCTATACTGAATCGTGCTTTACTCCTAGGTTCACTCTGTTAAAATCACCACATTTGCCTTAAAGGTAACCAGTACTATTTATGTACTTCTATGTATGTTTTGCTGTCTTCTGTTTTTAAGAGCAACATAATATTTGCTCAACACCTGTTTATGGCATTCTGACTTAGGTCCATAACTTCAAATGTAGCAAGAAGTAAGGGAAAGTCTCCATACACATACAAGCATGGATGGCATAATTAATTTGGAATGATGACTATAATGGCTCCAAAATCAGATAGATTAAAGGAGCTCCTTCATCTGCTGTCAATAAGTACAGCTACTTATCAGAACATGTCTTCTATTACTCGCCACACATGATAATACACATAATGTTGAGGAGATGAAATGAAAGTCATGTGAATGATAGCTCACAAATATTTGGCTATCATGCACTATTTCAGGGGACTGGTCTTGGTAGCATTTAGATTAGCAGTGGTGATCAAAGGCAAGACAATATCCAGTTTTAAACTCTAGAAAGTATTTATGCAGAGCATAAATCATTAATGCCGAACTGAAATGGAAATTAAATTCTATTAAAAATTTCTAAATTCAGTCCTATCTGAATATTTAATTCTATAAAGATACACTAAGCATGTGCTGTTATGAATGAAAGGAGCAAGCTTGTTTCAGGATCACAGAGTGGTATTAAGCCTTCCATTTTATGTCCCTTTAGTTAAAAACAATCACAAAATAGTACATTGACTGTACTGATGAAATTATATATATGGTCCTTCACATTCCACAGTATAGACTGCACATCAAAAATTGCTGGTCGACATGTGTGTATTTATTTTGTCAAATTTCATTGCCCAAGCAGAATGAAATGGCAATAAATAATCAGTTTAGGTAATGAGTGGTAAAGGACATTTTAGTAATCCTGATGATAAGGATGCAAGGAGCTTTTGTTTGTTCTAATGATTTCAACATCTCTTTAAATATAAAAATAACCAGATTTTAGGCATTTTCTGAAAATGTATTGTTTTGTGGTAAGAGTGTAATTATTTTCATTAGTGAAGATAATTTCTCATCAGTCAGATCCCAAAAGCTGGAGACATGACCATGCTGTCTTTCATGAATGTATTCCATCTACTTGCGAAAGCAGGCACAGTGATGGCTGTGAATATTGCATAGAATAATTACTCCCTGTTTTGTACCAAAATTTTGCTTATATGTGTTGCAATACTATGTCATTTTTCATTCATGAGCTCTTTAAAATTCGTTACCCTCTCAATCTCCAGAGTAGCTGGTTGTTCCCCATCTTGTATTTTCCCCACTGAAGAATATCTGCTGAAGCTACATTATGCAAAGCAGTAAAGGAAGACTATTGTTGCTATGAATCCATAAATATTAACAATGTATGGCGGTAGTGTGAATTATAAGTATAATGCACATAACATTAAAAATACATACGATGGATGCCGATGCCTATTTGGGAGAATACAAAAAAAACCCTTCCTGACAATATTATAAGGTAATTTCCATTACTCAAGTATGTCTTTCATTGTGAGCTTTTACAGTACAGAATTCCCCACTGTACTTAATCAAAACCTGTCATCTTTATAGCCAGCTGTTTTTATTATTACTCAACACCTACAATTTAGTTTATAATGTACTTCTTCTACCTGAAGATATAGTAATTCTGTAACTTTTAACTCAGCTGGTACAGAAAATTGTTAGGGCAAAGAAGGCTGTGGTTCCAAATTCTGCATATTGTGAGGCAAATACTAGTTCCTGGTTTTTAAGCAGTTCAAAAGGCAAGAAATATGTCTTTTTGTTTGTTTCTTTTCTCTTCTTAAATGTTTCTGATGTAGCTAAAATTCATTCAGCATTCTATCTAAACAGGCTGCTTTGACCATGGCAAGTGTTGAAATCAAATGGCATTAGTATCAAATAAGATTAGTTCATGTTTCCTATATAAAATGGTCCCATATATATAGCACATTTTTTTTGAGTCTTTGTGTCTCTGTGGTTCATTACCCTCTGTAAATCTGATATGTAGTCAGTTGTTCCTCCTCTTGTATTTTTCCAGCTAGGGATTATTTCTACGTGTGATATGTTGTACTTTTCTTTATTGAATTGCATCTTTTTCTCTTTTTTTTTTTTTTTTGATCACTTTTTCAATTTGTCAGGGTTACTTTCAATTCAAATCCTATTCACTAAAGTGCTTGCAGATGCTTTCTGCTTGGTATTGTCTACAAATTTAATAAGTGTACTCTCTATTCCATCATCCAGGTTGTTAATGAAAATATTGAATAATACTGGATCCAGAATAGGCCCCATCTAAACCCCATTCAGTATTTCCTTCCAGACTGACAGCCAGTAACTGCTCTGAGTATAGCTTCACATTTTTTGTACATGCAGTTACAATAGTGTCTAGTTTATTTATGAGACTGGTAGATAAGACTGGCAAACACTGTGAAACAATGAACATGTGTCTTATCTATTACTTCCGCCTCTCAGGAGGGCCTATTACTAGGCACAGGGAGAAAGAAGATAGGATTGATGTTTTCTCTTGACAAGGGGATGTTTACTTTAAGTTGTCTGTAGTCTTTACCCAATGACAGATATTCCAACATTTTTGTGAGAATTGTTAGACTAATTTATTATTCTCTGGCTCCTCATATTTTCAAAGTTAAGTACATCTGTTTATCTCTTTTGATCCTACTGTCCTCCATATCCTCATTGGAAAGGTAAATGCTGAGATTATTTCAGCACATTCCTGTATTGGTTCCAGTAGCCTGTAGCTTGCTAATTACTCAGTGTAGCCATACCTTTTGAATAGAAAACTGAAAAAAAAAATCTCAGGTAATAAGTATATATGTATACTTTATATGAAGAAGTTCTTATTCATGTATGCATCTTTTTGCTTAATGAATTTATTTTTTTCTAGTTAATTCAGTTTTTACAGTTACTTTTGCAATTCCTTGTAATCAATTTTTCACTTAACAGCCATGACTAATTTATTATCACCAGTAGCTTTGTCATATAACTGTTGAGCTTTTTATGGAAATGCTCAACTGTATCTCTGTGGACTACCGACAACCCCTTCCTGCTTTTTGTCTTATAAAGTATCCCCACATACTTGGGGTATTACTGTGTTCTCACTATAGTTTTAGGAATTAGCTTCCACTCTTTGTAAAGTTTCTTCTTGAGTTTTTTGAACAAGTGTTATTTACTCAACTCTAAGTTTAGGGTTGTTTGTTGGTTTTTTTTTTTTTTGAGATGATTCATATTGTTCTTTCATATTTTTAAGAAACTGCTATGTCTTATGTCCTCTTTTATTAAAATATAAATTAATGATGTGCCCACAAAGTACTGAGTAGGCCAGCAGCTGAGATACAAATAAAAGATATCAGGTTGCTAAGATGCATTATTTGTTTGTTTGTTTTGGTTTGGTTTTTTTATTCTTACTGTGGAGTATTTGAGACATTCATGCCACAGTCTCAGTAGGGCCATGGAGTATGGCTCCATGGCACCCTGTAAAACATATGGGGAGATTAGACTAAAAAGTGACCTAGTTTGGGTCATGTTCAAGTAGATGACAAAAACTGCATGAAGTTTAGTGGGACCAAAATTAAATAATTTTGAGCGCTGAAGTATGTATTAACAAATGCATTTGCAAATTATATTTTGTTTTCATCATTCAGAGAAGAGTAAATACAATTTAATTTAAGAGCTCTTATCTTTAGCTACTAAATGCCAGATCTTGATTAAAACAACTTTCAATGAATTAGAAAACTTTATGGTCTCTAGAAAATATAGTGAGGAGTGAGGAAAAAAAACACCTGATATCTCAGCCTGAGTTAGAGCTTGTGTACATATACAGGAACTGCATTTTCTTAAACATTAGTACTGTAGTTCAGGGGTAAGAGCAAAACAGTCTGAGAAAAATTTCTTTAAAAACATTCTCAAAAAATTGTGTTTCATTGGCATATGATACAGCAATTTGTGATGAAATGAAAAAGTTGAAAGAGTATATGATGTAATTAATGACTGATAGGCTAAGAAATGTTTCCATTTTATGGTAGTTTACCAAATCACGTTTAACGAGAAGATGGTCAGAATTGTATGTGATGCTGTCTTAGCCATCTGAAGGCTTCTTTTCCCTTTGAAAGTTAGGATGAATGGAACCTGAATTTTTTGTAGGCTAAGTCCATGAAAGAAGACTTTTTTTTTTTTTTTAACTTGTATGATCAGAAGTATGAAATTAGTTTTGAGTTAGAAACTCTTTTAATTTAGCTTTAGCTTCAGTAAGATTAAACTGTTATACTTTGGGTGTTGCTGGAGGCAACATGTCTTCAGAGATGGTCAGCTGTTTTTTTCTTTGTTTTGCTTTACTTCTGATTCAAATTAAAGAAATCTAGCTACAACCATCTAGAAGGCACTGGATAATTATGAAGTACGTGATTATAGATTAAGTCCTCTGCTTTCATCTTAGCTTTTAAATTTATAAAACTATTCCATAAGTACATCTTAAACATTTATGAAAAATATTAGAACTGTCAAATTTTTAAGCTCTGACAAATATGTTAATATATATTTTATGAGGTTTGATATCATACAAAAACTATCATCCTAAATTTTTTAGGAAGTCTGAAAGAAATTCAGGCATTGCTAAAACAAGTAGACATAACTTATTTAACTATTTATAATCAATCACAAAAGTACTTGTCAGAACAAATAATTTCCAGGATGCGTGAAAAAAATAATCTTTGATATTCTCAGATTAAATTTTGGCAAACATGACTGCTACCCAAGCTGTTTTCAGCTAAATAATGCATCACATGTGAAAGTAAAACTCCAGTTCCTTTGGTAGATTCCCCATTTACAAATGCTTTACAATAATGGCAGAAACTGTTCTACTGCTCTCAAGTTCAGTTTTAGCTATGGGAATCATGTGAAATGATACCTACCAAAATTCTGTTAAGCAGAACGTACACTCTGAGTAGTAATGCATGCACACAATCTATATGTTTTTCAGTAAGTAAAGTTACAAAAATTGTACTTCTGTGGATGAAGCTGCCATAACTGAATATAGTATTTCATCATTAATTTCCATGGATTCAAGTTTTTAAAATATTAAGTTTCAAAATGAGTCCAAGAAAGTGTTGTGTAGAACAATGTAATGTAGGCTACCATAAGGGCGATGCAAATATGTCAGTCTTACCTTTATTCCATGGTAGCAACATTCTTCAAGCAACCTACAGAGATTTGTTTTTCATTATTTTCCTTTCCTTATCAGCCTCTAGGATCTAAAGATTCATCTTAAGGTGTCTGAACTTTTCTTTGGCTACATAGTTCCTGTTTCTATTTTGAAAGCTTTCTTGGTTATGG
Source organism: Ceryle rudis (assembly GCA_033439905.1). NCBI lineage: Eukaryota > Metazoa > Chordata > Aves > Coraciiformes > Cerylidae > Ceryle > Ceryle rudis. Next base: position 22,920 of record JAAGNO010025710.1, on the reverse strand, counting down.
TGACATCAACTGGGAAAGCAAGGGAAAGCAAATCTTTAGTGGCAAGGCCCTCATCTTAAATTGTATTACAGTAAGACTGTGTAAGTAAAACCTTGCTTAACAAGTCTATTAAAACTAGTTTCTGATTCTCATTTCTATAGGTAGTTTCCAGGATAGTATTTTATTATATTCATGCAAAATATGCAAATACACAGACTCCATGTTTATATAGAAGTAAATTAAGGTTCTCTCCTCATATCTGAAATGATTTGTGATAACACGTGCAACGCAGCTATTCACGAGTGAAAATGACTTGTGAAAAAAAAAATTATTTCTTCACTTGGGAATACACCAAATCTCTTCTACATCCCTTGACTCTGTTGTTCATACCCCAAAAGAGACAACACAGAGACGATCTTTGGATACCACTGGAACTGTTTGCTCTGATTGCCATGAGCTCTGCTTTTATGAGCTTTGACCTTGCAGCCTTAATGCATGTGGCTTTGCTTGTCTGCAGTGGGGAAAATGAAAAACCTTTGGTTTTCCTTTTGGGGAAAACTCTTACAGTCATTATTTCAGCACTACCTAGTCATTTGAAATTAACAATTATATTAAATCTACTGCAATACAACATTAATAAGTATGTTAATTTTATGAGACATGTGATGACTTTTTGTTTGCTAAATAGCAGCTGTCATAGTCATACTAGTTCTGGGCTATAAAAAATGAAACATAGCCTCTGAAGCCAATATTTATGTATGGAGAACAGTTGTTGCCAGTATTGTATTGTTTCTCCTCCAAATAGAAAACAGCACTATCAACAAGCCTATTTACAGATGAGCATACATTCTTAGTGTTCCTTTCTGATTTTATGCTGCCAATTTTGTTTTCCTTTTGAAGCTGCAAACTATATTCCCAGAAGGCTTTTAACATCTAGAAGGTCTGTCCTTAAATAGGTTATGCTGAGCTTAAGTGGGTTACACTAAGGAGAGATTTCTACAGCAACTATGAATCAAGACTGAAAAAACTGATGAGCTAAATGTAGGCTATGCTGCTTTATGCACGTGAAATACTAATAATTGGATTTTGAATACATTATTTACACCTAATCTAGAAATTGGGTGGTTGTCAATTATGTACATGCAGGTTTTTTCACTTGTGGGTTTATTGTGCTATTCATATATAGACATTCAAACAGATTCTCTACAGACGCTGCTCAAGTTTGCCAGCATGGTTGTTCTAGTTGAAACGTAAGTGAATCGATTTCTAGATGAAAGATATCATCAGGTAAGGTGAGAGGGGATGGTGGAGGAAGATAAGGAATAAATGAAAGGGTGGAAGGTAAACCTTAAGCAGCCATCACTCTTTCATTAGCTTGAGGTAATGAAAGGCTCATTTCTTCTCTAAAGATCAGATTCTACAAATCTTGTTCAAACTGAATTTCCATAGGAGAAGATTTGATTAAGGAACACAAGTAAAATCCTAACTATTTTATTGTCTGAGCCTGCTTGGAAAAAGTATTGATAATTCGTTATTTTCTATTTCAAATTTGTCATCAACTTACAAAGTATATTCCTTTCATTTTAAAAATAAATCAATTAAGAAATAGCTCATGGATACCTGTATGAAAATAGAACAAAATATATTCTGAAAGAATAATGTAGCAGAAAGTGTTTTAAACAGTTATGCAAACCTTAACTTAAAAATAAATCCCTTTCTCATCATGCACATTTCTGCTCAAGAAATTTATCCTGCCACCTACTTCACCATATGAAATTTGAAAGTCACAGTGGGTGTGTCTGTGACAGCACTGAACACATGCTTAAGTTAGTGAAGAGGCTGAACCTGTATATCCATAGCATAGCTGGTTTTAGTACTACTTTCTTTTGTAAACGATTTGCTGAAGTAAGGCTTTGCACACATTAGATATTCTCCAACATGGGGTCCTGATATAATTGTTGTCATGAGGTTCAGATAGTCCTTTCTGTAATCTAAGGTTACATTTTTGGTTTTGTTCTTCCAAAATATATTAGTGTAACTTTACTATTTTAAGTATCATGGAAGAAAACATTTCATGCACATGTTGTTTGACATGCTGTTACCCTTCAGCTGACTGATCCTCTAAATTTACAGATGGGGATAAACACAGTTGTAAAGGTATTATTTCACTATAGTAAAAAATATTATTGTTTAAAAACAAACGAACAAAAAATCATACAAAACAAGGAAACAAACAAAACAACAGAATCATGCAAACAACAAAAAAATATAGCAATATTTGTTTATGATTGCTGTAAGTCATGTCCAGAACTGACATGGCTGACTACATTATCTTCTGTCCTATAAGCAAATATTACTCTTTGTTCAAAGTACTGGAAAAAGAAGACAAATTTTTAAAAAAGCCATTCCATGCTACATAAAACTTCAGTTTTCACTCTTTTTATTACACACAATTTTATCTTTTTCCTGTAGAAAATGATTTTTATTATTGACCATTTCAGTGTCAAAAATTTAACTACAGGACCACAGTTTTAGCCTTGCCTTCCCTTGCTGAGTTTAATTTGCTCTTTTTATATGAAAAATATACAACAGTTTGGCTTGTGCCTGTAAAAACTTTTTATTAGCAGAATTTTCTCAGTTCCAAAGAATATGCCTATTTTTAGTCAAAATGTATGATTTTTGCTCTTGCCCTTTTCCTTTTTATTGTCATGTTACACTTCTTCTGTACAGATCAATAATGTAATCCTAAAGCTGCTGTAGATGGTACTATTACAATGTCAATATTTTTCATGTTGCATATGAAAGTTCAGTAATTACCTATTCCCCGATATCCTTAAACATTTTAACAGAGTAAATAAATCTGTTAAATACTTACTAGAAACAAGTAAAATGATGGAGTTACAAATCATTCTTATAAATGTAAATCATTATTAGTTTCTTCTTTAACAAAACCCTGAAATTTATGTTCTTAGTCTTTAGTTCAGCTGAGTACATTTGAAAATCTATTGAGGACCAAAGAAGTATAAAGTGAAAAGGAATATACTGTATGTGAATCATTAGGAAATATATTTTGAGGAATATACTGTATGTGAATCATTAGGAAATATATTTTGATAACATGAGTAAGGTAGACGTATCACTACAGCAATATAACTTTCCTCTGATCTTAGCTTTTTCAGCTTCAGTTAGCAATTTAAACAAAGGTTTGCACTTGTGCAGCAAGTTCACCTTTGTAGAATAAACTTTCTTATTGAGTAGCAAAAATGTGTGCATTTAGTTAAAATGAATTTTCCAGAAACATTTGAATGAATGGGGAGATTCTGAGTCAGCTTCTAGCAAAAGGCTTACCTAATGCCCCATGTGAATGATCAGCGTATTGTTTCGATTAAAGCTTGAATGCAAAACTGCTGATCTGAGGTAGGACATGTTATCCAAGATGCAGACAAAGCCGCTTTCAGCCGTGTAACCTGCAAAAGTGTTGTTAGTGGTAGAATAACATAATTTGTGTGCCATTCAGTGGGTGTACAATACAGGTTTGGATTGCTAGTCTGTGGTGATTAGACATAACTCAAAGCATATAGGAATAAAGTTTCTACTAAATTTATTTGCAAATTTGCCTTATTTGAAAAGACTGAGTTTCGCAGGAATATCAAGGGATACGTGAAATAAAGAAAATTACGATTAGAGAAACCATCATCTATGACTTTTCTGCTGTATACTGTTTTCACTTCTAAACTCTAAACCATATATTAACTGGTTTAGTTTACTGTAACTTCACAACACTTGTTCAGTTTCCTGTAGTGTGGAACACTTCATTTTATAAGCAGCCCAGAGTAGTAATTGCACTGATCTTGGCTATTACAAAGCAAGGGTAATTGTTTTATATGAATTTTTTCTTTTTTTAATTTTTTTTTTTTTTTTGCTTAGAACAACCCCCAAATAATAATAAAAAGCTTAAAAAAACCAAACAACTTAATAAAAAGCAAAATGTCTCAATGAAAACACACTACTCCAGTGTTGAAAAAAACCTTGATTTCAATGAAAATACATTATTGGTAAAAGTAACTTCTTTTTTTTTTGACAAGGGTACAGTTGTAATTTATTCAGTGTTATGCTTCATATCAAAATGCATTTCAGTGTTTTAACTTGCAGATTAGAGGAAATTCTATCCATAAACAAGGACAGTTTTTGAAACCCTGCAATGCTCAGCTTAAATCTGTCAGGTAGTCAAACTGCTCTGTTCTCCTCCTGATGTTCCACAGTTATAAATAAATGGAAGAAATGCAGAGCCACAGGTGATAAGCATGTTTGGAATAAACAGTAGCCCACAGTAGTATTCTTCCTGCTGAGTGCTCTTATTCAAATGGTCATGTTAAATCAGAACACACTGATAAATCAAGTACTTGATAAGAGAATTGATAAGTCTCTGCATCATACAGTTTATTTTTAGCAACCTGGTATACATTTTTATGGTAATTTCTTTTTTTTTTTTATTTAATAAGTGTTAAATTTAATGATACTTTTTTCTTTTTTTAAATAATATTTCAAACAAACAGAAAACTCATTGCCTAACTGATGCAGTTCCAGGAGGATGCTATTGTTGCCATACTGCTCTGCAGGAGCAAGCTTCTGACAAGGGTATAAAGGGTAAATTTTCTCTCTACCCAAACTACCTATGTTCTAGAAAATTCTTTCCAGCATCTCTGAGACAAAAGAGTGGGTGTTTCTCATGACCTTATGAGAGTTTTATGGTTCAGACCATGACACAGACAATTCAAAGTCATCACATCTGGCCATGAAACTTCATCTATGCCTGCTGCTCTTGAGGTTCACCCAAGAACAGAGGCAACCAGAGATGATCAACCCTACAAGGGTCCTGTTGCTTGTCCCAAAGGTGGTTGGCCTCAACAGGTGTTCTGAAGTTAGAACAATATACATGCTTGTAAGAAAAATGTGCATATGAAATACCAAGTCTGTGAGACCCCTAAACTTCAAGGCCCTACCAAGATCTTTCACGTCACAGAATTGCAAGTGGAGCCATGACGTCTGCAGAAATGCTTACCGTTCACAAGAGCTGCACGGGCAAAAGTACCATTGTCTGGTACAGGTGTTTAAATTAGAAGTTTTGTAATATTAGTGATATCACAGAGGCAGAGCTACCTCCTTTGTTTAAAAGGAGCTGATGCTGATTTGCAAAAAAAACCCCAAGTTAATTACAGGAAGGTCAACACTGCATACTCCATGTTAATTAAGTATTCACTGAATATTATTAAAAAATCCAAGTCAAAGACTCCTGTAAAATAAGAAAAAAAAAAAGTCTCTTGCTTTCAACACAATTTTAAATTTGTTTTACAGAAGTGCTTAGTTACAAACAACAGCAAATTCAGCTTGCAGATTGAGACACTGCAATTTACATGCCCATATATAGGTGCATAGTTGTAAAAAACCCACACACATTCCTTATGGTCAGTAAGGATCTGGTTGATACAGCCTAGACAGACGTCTAGCTCACTTTGACGTGGATACCAGCACTGGAGTTGCCAAGCATCTCTAAGTCCTATACTCTGCATTGATTGTATTTTCATTGACTATAATGGAAAACCAGTCATCAACTGCAAGCTAAATCTCACTTTGAGAATCCTTAAGGTATATGTTATAGGATGGGTTTTCAAACCCATGTACTGTGATATTGTGTGGTGTGAACAAACCTTTATTTTAACTTCAGTGTCAGAGCCAGAGATTGCTATAAATACACAAGAATTTGAGATAAATCAATATTAGAAAGAATGAGATCTTTTTCTCTAAATTCTGGTCCAGCGGGCTGATGATGCATATCATTTTCTAAATGATCTTTCAAGATGAGCATGTCTATCTGGAGGTGGGTTTATTTTCAAATTCATTGATTGTTTTAGTTCTAGTTCCTGATCATTTTTTTTCAAGAATGGAGTCTTGCATTAATTCTATATGGCTATCAACTATTTTGATGGAATAACTTCAGTATTATTGTGTGTTCATGAGCTTTCACTTCAACTTAGTGTGCAATGGCAATGTTTTGTATTTGAATTCAATTTTTTGATGAACTGTATACCTTAAAAAAAGATAAGAACATCTGCTCAGACTTTTAGGGGTAAATAGGTATGTAATTCATAAAAGTTTGAATTGAGGGTAGTTCTTGTACAGTGTGCAAATATCTTAATGTCTCTAATATAATTTCACAAACTACAGCAGTTTAATTGGGTACCTCTGCACATACATAAAATGCAAAATACTTATTGTCAGCTGAGGTCTAGTGAAGTGGAAAGAAACCTATATAAGATATGCATACAAATGTTAGAAGAATCCTTCAATAGGAATCTCCCTGTTTAGAAAAAAAAGATAAATAAAAAAGATATGCTGACTGGTATACAGAAGGATGTTAACTACTAGCAATGCAGGAAGTTTTTTCTAAAAGGTTTGGCTGTACATGTAATAAAGTAGCAGAATTTTATATCTGTAACTCACAGGTGCTTGCATGTTTCTGTTCATACAGTGTGCAGCGCTTCTGATGAATTAATCAGTTGGCATAAGAGACAGTTTTGGTATAGACATGAGTAGTTAAAATCAATGTTTGAAATTACTTTAATTAAAGTGGACATGATTTCCAATAGTTACAAGCAATTTTTTATTTTTAATTCATGAATAATAAAACTAGGCTTACATTTTATTTTCGAGGCTGAGGATTCATTTTGCAAAACAGAAATTATTTTGGCTTAACTATCAAGGGATAACGAGGCAGCAGTGAAGCTGATTATGGAGCGTCCTGTGGTGTAATCATCTAATATACAATAAGTGTTACTTTATGTTCATTTCCCCAAAGCAATTCTATTGCTTGAATTCTGAGCGGTCTAGCAGTCAATCCATTGCAAATCTTGCAGGAGAAGTCTCTAGTTAAACCTACATACTCTGCTTATGTCATGGTTTAACTGCAACTGGCAACTAAGCACCATGCAGCCGCTTGCTCACTCCTCCACCCTGGTGGGATAGGGAGGAGAATCAAAAAAAAGAGTAAAACTTGTGGGTTGAGATAAGAACAGTTTAATACTGGAAATAATAAAATATTATTGCAGTAATAATACTAGCAGTAATAATAATAATTGTAGTGAAAAGAAAGAGAGTGAAAGAAAACCGAAAACAGACAATTGATAAAAAAATGAAATTGCTTACCACTTTCTGACTGATGCTCAGCCAGGCCCTGAGCAGTGATCAGCACCTCCCAGCCAATTCTCCCCAATTTATATACTGGGCATGATGTCACCACATAGGATAGAATATTCATTTGCCCAGTTCGGGTTAGATGTCCCAGCTGTGTTCCCTTCCAACTTCTTGTGTCCCTTCAGTCTTCTTGCTGGCAGGGCATGAGAAACTGAAGTCCCTGACTTAGAACAAATGCTACTTAGCAACAACTGAGAATATCAGTGTCTTGGCAACATTATTCTCCCACTAAATCCAAAACACAGCATTGTATCAGCTGCTAGGAAGAAAATCAACTTTATCTCAACCTGAATCAGGACAGCTTAGTATTATTCTGTGTTGCTTATGGCTAAAACTTAATCATAACTAGGACAATTAAAGAAAGCATTCTATATACTCTCCAAGGAACATGGGGGCTCTCAGTCTATTTGACTATGCTTCACCTTTTCTCTGTCCTCAGTTCTCTATGATGATTGGCCTAATGCAGAAAATCTACTCATTACTTATAAGCTATACTGAAATAGATATGATTTTTAATTTTAAGAATTAGAGCAAGATATAAATATTAAAACAAACTGAAAAAACCTATATAGACAAAAATCTTGGACTGTATTTTTAAATAGTTTGTTCAACTGACTTTGTAATGATTCTGTGTAAGGAAATTTCATTATAATCAAGGGGAAATTTAGTTAATGGGTTTAGAGATGGAAAGGTAATTAAGTACGTGGTCTCACACTTACCTTTTTCAATGTTTTAGCTTTTGTAAAGAGAAAGCCAGTAAGAACTTAGAAGCCACCCTGTCTGTCTTATATGGAGGTATATACTTCCAAAAGGTCAAATTTTAGTTAAGTGCTCTTTCCAGGATGTCTCTCAGTTGTCTCACCAGGATTTCATAAAGCTATAATGAATTATACTGCATGTATGCTAGGCACTATACAGAAAGAAGCAGTGCAACCTAATTCACACTTTGACAAAATAAATGAAGGGAAAAGCAGAACTCAAGTACCAGAACCAGCAATCTCAGTTATCCTACCAGTCAGCATCAACACCAAACCAAAAGATATTTCAGCTGTCATTATACAGCACCAAATTTGCACAAGAAGATAGAACTGTAAAATCTGCTATAAATTCAGGGAGTTCTTTGCACAGACATTATCTCTTTAGAAACTGTAAATTTCAGGAAGGGCTTGCTATTATGTGAATAAAAGTCTCAACAATTCATTAATACCATTATATTTGCTTTCATCTGCTTTTCTCTTAGCTAGGTTAGTAGCCAAGCCCTTAGCTATCTGATCTAACTACTGCAAGAAAGAGCTGATGCTCTCTCTTTTCCTTCTTTTTCTTTGTTTTTGAAAATATATCAAATTAAGGGGAACCTAATTATAATTAATTAATTAAATAATTGTCTTTCTGCATTACAATTATTGAATTATTGATTCTACTTCTTTCTGCAACATATTCAGTCCTATTCTTGCTTATATACTATTTTGCCAAGGCCGTGGCTTTGGTTCTGATGTTATGGGTCCAGTCCAAGTATCAGCTGAAGTGATTGAGACTCCACTTTTTCTCCAGGTGGTATTGGATTATATTTTAATAGCCAAGTGGGGAATTAGAAAAGTAATTACTTTTATTAAGAAGATTAATTCAATGAAAAGACCCTTTCAAAGAACTTAATCTCAATTGACAGCTTATTGAGCCATTAAAAAGAAATACAAGACTATGGCATCAGCAAACCAAAGTGTTGCTTCCTTGCAAATGATTTTACAGTCAGTGGTAATGATTTAGTTCTTCATTTGTGAATTATGAAACTTTTAAAAATTTTTAATCTATTAGTTCAGCTGGGAAAATTGGAATGCTTCTAACTGCAGTGTCACTTACTACTACAGTTCCATAGCCTTGACAATTATTCTGAATACCTTTTACTTACTAAAAGGTGGTTTTCAAAGGTATTTTTCTTAAGAATTAATATTAATTTAGGGTTGTCTTTCATTACTCTTTGCATATAGTTCATTGGATTTTTTTTTCTAAAAATGAGTTTAAAATACATTTCTATAATGCTAGCTAACAAAGATCTCTCCATTTTCACATATCTAGGATTGCATCTGTAGCCTCTAATGACACTCCCCCACCAGTCTTCCTCATGAGTATTTAGCAAAATGGATTAGTTCCTTCCAAGGTATCATGAATAGTGTAAGTTAATAGCTTCTAATTGATTACATTTGTGACATCTAATTAAAAACTTTAAAATAGTGTGAACAGTGGGATTTTAAAACTGTAACTGAGAACCTTTTGTTTGCTGTGGTTTTCTGTCAGATAAAAGCTCAGCATTTTTCCTAAATACGGGGCACTTCTTTACGAAGGGGAGAACCAGCTTTTATGTACTTTCTCTTCTGATAAAATTTGCAGATTTGCCTGTTGTGGGAATAGATTGGTCCCTCAGGCTGAGAAAGTAGATCAGTTGTTTAAGAAGTAGCTTTGAGCAAATAATGGTTGTCTTTGCATATTAAAATCATTTTGCTGTTACATTTCTATTTAAAATGGAAATGTGTCATTTCATGGCCAGCTCTGCCTCAACTCCTTAGTAGTATCTTGAGAAACCTGCAAAGATCTTTGTGTCTCTAGAAGGGCTGCTCTGTAACTCTACAATACCTCACCAAATCCTTACAGGAATAGAGTGCTTGTACAGCATCAATCTCACAAGTTCTTCTCTCCACAAAAAATGCTTCATGCCAGGAATTACCTCTCAGTCTCAAACAGACCTTACACTGGGTCTGTGTAAATTGGAATCCTTATTTTTTTCATGGAAATAACCCAGAAGTTCCCTGCTTCCCACTGTGTGCATGTAAGTCAGCTGACAGACCAAACAGAATAGGTAACTGCTTCGCTTATGCTGAAACCTTTCTCCCAGTCAAGGTGCTAGCCTGAGTGTCTCTTACCTGCTTATTTACTGGCTTTCATAAAATTTATAAGAATTTATTATCCCTGAGATTTCTTCTTCTATTCTCCCTAACTATCTGTCAAATGTAGTTAAAAGTGACCATTGTATTAACACATTATTGAAAGATAGTTCTGGCATGGAGAACATAAACTTTTTTTTTTTTTTGCTAAGTTAAACGAAACCCTTTTCTAGTCATAGATCATATGGTGGCTTTTGAAGAGTTTTGTACATGAGGAACACATTTTTCTAATATGTATTTTATTTTAGAGAAGATTTCCAGCTTCAGTTACTCCAATAGTTCCTGTTGGCAATGTATACCACACTGCCCTACTTAATGCTGTTCTTTTGGAAGTGCTCTTGAATATAGTTTAAAAATTTCTAATATATTAAGACAATCATAGTCTGCTTCCTGTTCTTGCCAGGTGTCCTACTTTCATTGTTTCTCTGTACTTTAACTAGAGTACTTTCTTTGTTATTCCTGTTTTCTGATTTCTATACTTATTTCTGTCACTGCTGAATTCTATGTTGTGTATGACTGCAATATATTATGATCCTGATAACTTACAATAACTTAATAGCAAGCAGATATGAGTAATTCCTATATCTGTATTTGTCTGCTAATTCTTGAGGATCATTCTAGTGTAGGGATTTTCTGTATGGACCTTTTCTGTATTTTCTGTATTTTCTGTTCACATCAACATTTAAATCGCTTAGACTCCAGACCACCCTAGGTGTATTCCGTTCCACTTGCATGTCAGACAGAAGCAATAGGGTGCTGCAGCAAGCCCCTACTGCAGGCCCACAAAAGTGCTTTTTGCACTTGATCATCCTCCTCTGACGTTTTTCTGCTTTCTGCACTTCTCATAGGATGAAGTCCTTGGTGAGGAACCTATCTGACTCTTTTAATCAATCTGCCTTCTAGTTGATGGAACAGGAAGGACAGTGTAGCATGGTCAGGAATATTAAAGCCAATGTTGCTCTTGTTGTAGACAAAATTCATTAATATATTAGATCTTAAATAAGTGAGTTCTGAAGAGGGACCTAACAGAAAGACAACTATGAATATAAATCAACAACCACTGAACTGTCATCAAAGAAAATGGCACAAAGGTGCATGGGTGCATTTATAACAATACTTCAGTTATTTTAAGTTCAGCATTCCAGTAAATCAAATGGGTATTGGTTAATAAGACACTGTTACATGTCTTAGTCTTTCTAACATTAAAAACAGATTTGTGAATAATGAATTTTTCATTAAATATTCTGTCACCTTTGTTAAAAGCAAACTGAAAGCTTCTTCTGAAAGCACAGTACCATTTGAATAACACCCGAGTTTATACTCATCTCTTGAAAAATTGTGTTGTACCCTTAAGATGACCATCACAGAATTGAAAAAAAGAACAGAAAGAGGAAGTTGTACTTGTGGCAAATGCAAGGCATGTTTACATTTTCTGAAGATGATTCAGGTGAGAAGCTGGAGATTACCCTATCTATATCTTACTCCAGAGTCACATACGTCATACCAGCTCTGCTGCATCCAGCACTATTTGGAATTGTCAAGCAGGATGATATATCCCTTTCCTCTCCACCAGGCCTAATTACCTCAGTATCCATGTCAGGTAAAGCCTCCTACTGAAGGATCGGGGACCAGTCAATAATGGGTAGAAAGGTCTGAAATTCCTACTCATAAGTGATAAAACACTGCACCAAGAATAACTGTATGCAGGTGGATGACTGTTCATACATATGCAAATGTACAGTATCAAGGAGTTAGTTTCCAGATAATGAGTCTGAATATATAACTGATAGAAATGAGAAAAATTTTCAGCATCAAGACTGATTTTTTGTTCTGAGATGAGCTGTGCAGCTTTATACATATTAACAGGCAGACAACTAATTCAACAGAGAGACTAGTCTTGAAAATAAGGGCTCATCAAAGTGTTTGTTACACATTGAAACAGACTCATCATTGCAGATATTAAAACTAAAATATGATAAAAACTGCTAAAGTAATTACAGAAAATGGAGGAAGCATTATATTAGTTGGTGTGCTCAAAATCTGAGTATACAATAATTAGGCTAAAAATGTAATTAAGATTCACACTGAAGCAGTAGGCAAATGCATGCATTGTATTTATTGTTTAGCTACCTGATTTTGGTTTAACTTTGCTTTTAGAAGCAAACACTTTCTTTGCCACATAGTTATAAGGTTTGAGTTTATATAAGCTGGATGAATATACACAGTCCTATGGGCTCAGTTTATATTAGAGACCAAACCAGATTTGATACTCCGGTCTGATTGTCACTGTATAAGTATTCATATCAGAGATACTCATTGCTCCAGATAATTTTCGAGATAAGTAAAATATATTTAAGGAGGTAAAAGGCTTGCTCTAAAAAAATAGTATAAATGATTGATTAGATGGTCTAGGCAAACATTTAGAATTGAATTCCAAGTATGTGGTTCTTGCATCTTGCTGCTTAATGTTAAATTCAGTATGTCTCTTGTTCTTTAAAACTTCTTAGAAACCTAGGCTTGCACATATGCACATATCCAAAATGGTGCTAGTCTTCATAGTTGAGAAATCATGGAAATTCATGCAAAAATTGAACCAGACCCAAAAGCAGATTTATACCACAGTCCTTTAAACAGCTTTATGTGATAGGACTTTTAGGGCATATCTGACAGGCATTCATATCACCTTCAAAAGCATCACTATTTCTTCTTAAAACATGGATCAAAACTAGAGATAGGTCGATTCAGGTTAGACATTGGTAAGAAGTTCTTCACCATGAGGGTGGTGAGACACTGGAAAGGGTTGCCCAGAGAGGTGGTGGAAGTTTTTAAGGCCAAGCTGGATGGGGCTCTGAGCAACCTGATCCAGTGGGAGGTGTCCCTGCCCATGGCAGGGGGTTGGAACTAGATGATCTTTAAGGTCTCTTCCAACCCTGACAATTTTATGATTTTATATCAGGAGAATGAGGAAGTGACAACATAAAAATTAGAAATTGTTTCAAACCTTTTCTGAAGGGATTCAGAGCCTCTGCCTCCCCATATGTCAGAATTTTAACATGCAGTCTGGTTTTGATGTGATCTGTCTCTGTCACTTTGTAGTTAAAGAACAGAAATTTTATTGTATCAAAATTCAGTAAAAAGCATGGCTTTATAGACCTCCTAGGTGGAAAATCATCTGGATCCCAGAAGAAACAGAAAACAGAAGGAAGTTCTTCGCCCTCCTAGAGGAGTACCCCTACAGTACCATACTTGGGGTTTTGGTCCAATTCATCTTTTCTGTGTTGCTTGGTATTCTCTGGAAGAGCAGGTGATTAATTATCTTCCTGTGAGGTATGACGTGCAAGTTTCTGTTCCTTCGGGAAAAGAAGGGACACTCATTATCACATACCTCAACCTCTGGGCAACCGCGGGCAACCTGTGCTTTGTGATGCTGTTTGAGCCAGAAGAGTTGAACCAGATGAACTCCTGAGGTCCATTTCAACCTTAACCATTCTGAGATTCTGCTCAGTTTTTGGAACATTATCTCTTTGCCCTCTGGCTGTATTTCTGAGTGAATGCAATCAGTTCCCCTGTGGTTTATAGAGACCTTGACTGTGTGTTTACAGTGGGAAAGATTAAAACATGGCTACTACATTTAGTCTCCCAAAGAGGATATGAAAGAAAATGCCTCACTAGAGGCCTATGCATTGATCTCTTAAGTACTAACAAAAATAGGGAAGTTGTGGATATCTTTAAAAGTAAAACTTTAGTTACCCAGGGAAATTTCTTTTTCTGACTTGAGGTTTGTTGTGGTAAGGGAGGATTTTAAAAATTGCAGTCTTAAATCGCAGTGCTGGTTTTATGTGCATAGATCCTAGATGTCAAAGTCGAGTAATGGACCAACAGCAGAACTGGAGTAGACAACACAACTACCCAAACATGCCACTGAGCAGGACCCTGCTGCTCTCAAGACCCACTTCCTTTATTTTCATCCTATTTATATGGTGTAAATCTAGAATAAACTATGTTGGTAGCTGTGACAGTGCAAGCAGAACAAAACTTATCTTCAAAATAACATGTTCTGTAAAACGAGGGCAAAAGACATATTGATAAGTTGCTAAATATTTCCCTGGAATCTGTATGTGAATCGGTTCCCAAAGAAGTGAGTGGAATATGTTATTTGTTACATACTTACAACTGCATGTTGAAAACATTTTAAAAGGCATATGATGGTAGGGAGTATTAAAAAAATACAAAGTTTAGTCTATTAACTTTTAACAAAACTTGCATACAAAAAATAATTACTTGAAGTATCTGCAATGTAACACTGATGTGTATATTACATATAAATACTTCCAATAAAGATAGCAGTGGGAAACAGCAGAAGTACAAAGTACATAGTAAAGAAAAAAGTGTACCTCTTTATGGATCTCTTTTATTTTAGAGATAGCAAAATATCATTTATTACATTACTATAAAACATGTTGTTCAATTGATGTAAATAGATCCCTGACCTGTCAGCAAAACACCACTTCAGGAGAAAAAAAAATTCAAGAATTCTACCAAAAACTATATAAGAATCAGATATTTAAGGGCTATGAATAGAGCAGGTGCTCACTAGCCACTATTTGCCACTATTGATTTCTCTTTTTTTTCTCTATCTGCCTTGAATCCACTAAAAGTTTCTTTTTGAAGACTGCTGGTGGCTTCCTTATTGCTAACTTAAAGAAAAAATTATCTTATTTTTATTTTCCTTACTGAGCCCACCTCTTCTGCTTTTCATACTTGATTTTTGATGATAAAAAGCATCTTTGGAGACCTGTTTTTCTCTGTCTTCATTTCAGCAGCCCTCTGGAAAACCTTTCTTTTAAAGTAATTAAATGTAATTAGTTCTTTCATCTTCTCCACTATTTATTTTCTTGTAATTTCCTTTTGCAGATCACTCTTCTTAATTATTTCTAATCTATTTCATCTTTCCACATTTGAACCCACTATCTTGTTCTGTTCACTTTCAGTTATAAGAACATACATATCTCTTGATTACGTAATGTAGTAATACCCAAAGCCTTAAGTCCTAGCACTGATTATAGTGATGTTAATTGTTCTCTGCAGTCAGGTATACTGAAGTTAGTATGGTTTTATATGCATCTCTGGCTTACTAACATAGTATATCTCCTTCTCCGTATTGTTTTTCCATAAAATTTCTCTCTTGAACACATTTAATGAAAATGTTAGTTAGATCTAATTAGTTAAGAAATGTAAGGTTAGAATTCTTTTAGTTCACTTGATTGTTTTATGATAAATTATACTCAAAGATAATGAGTGACAGGCATGTGTGTAGTTTTAATTAAAAGAAAATAATTCTTACAATTCTTATCCTTTTTCTGATGCTCAATTTTAGGGGTTTTTTTCAAGTTCAGGAAAATTTTAATACTACTAGCTGTCTACATATTTATTTCCCTGTCTGCTTTTTACCTTGCTCTGCACCAACCAGGAAAATGTTACCGTTTTATGGTTACACAGTGTATTTTCATGAAAATTTCTAGACTGAATTTACTCCATGAATCCTTCCTCTGTTTCTCTCTTTGTTACTGATTCCTCAGTTCTTTATTCAATTGTTGTGCTTCTCCCTCATCTTTGTAAGCTCTGCATCCTTGCTTTCTGTCATAAACCACTTTGTACTAATACATGTTTAGTATTATCTGTAAAGATTCTATAGTGCCTCTGTAGTAGATATACATTCTGTTCTATGCTACCTCTGCCAACTCATAAATCAAGGAAAAAGTAGTTGTTCTGAGTTCTGTTTTGTTCCTGTCATCAGAAATAGTGTAGGGAGATGATTCTTATGAATTTCATTGGTGTATTTTTTGATGCATGACATCCTACTGTTGGCCTTTCATTGATCTACCTGCAGGAAGTACATATGCAGGCATGATATTCAACATAAGCAAAGCAAAATTTAGAAGAAATTTAGAAAACAGAGTAAGAAAGACAACAAACCCAAGAATCCCTCAATATGTCTTTCATTTTGTAATTTAATAAGTTGAATGATCTCTGAGCAAGATGCATGCAGGGAACTAAAAGCATCTAAATTTAATCATTTTGTCCAATTTTCAATGTTTTTTTCAATGATCATCATTGAACAGAGAATATATTACACTTTGATTTCTGTTGAACTAAGTTTAAAATAATGCAAAAAGCCTTCCTGTAACAAATTACATTGGTCGTTTAATGTTAAATAATGTTTCTGCAATATGTGTTAAGGTTCACTGAATGTTTAAGGACATGTCATATCTTTCCATGCAACTGAGACAGTTCAATAAACATACAGATGGTAATTAATGTATTGAAACCATCTTTTAAAACATAAAACTTTATTTGAGAGGTCTCCTTTTTAATGTGTGTTAGCCATAGGCTTTTTTTTCATATTCTGCATATAAATATAATGAAATGTGGTGGAAAAGTGTATTCTAATCCTACATCAAGAAACATATAGTAAATGCATTTTGCCCCTTACTGTCTGCCCCAGCTGAATACTAAAGGATTTGTATAGAGCTCAGTAGTCTTTATATTATGGCATTTCATAATGAGTGAGCTATCAGACATCTGCTTCTTAGGTAATCTTTAACTAACTAGTGTCTTTTCAGACTGAAATGAACAAATGTTTCTAATTTAGTATGACTACAGGCTTATTTGTGCATCTAGTTGAAAACACTGGTACTTTTCATGTAGATTTTATTGGCTTGTCAACCCATTGCCTGTTGCTATCTCTGAAAATCTTCCCAGTGAGTTAATGTGGTTTGTCTGAGGTTCATCGTTGAAATAGGAACAAAAGAGGGAAAAAAAAAAATGTCATATGTAGATGAATGGTAAAGATGAGAATAAGTTGTAAAGAAAAAAAGTAATTTTGAATTCACAGAATGGTACTCTACTATACTGCATTTGTCTATGCTTCTTTTATACTTGTCATTCCTTCCCTTAAGTTACTAGAGATTATAAAACCAGAGTACAGACAAATCCACTAGTAATTCAAGCATTGTTGCACTCATATGACAAGCTGTATGATAACTGTTTTGTCTAGGCTTGTCCAGCTTGGCAAAGGAAAGGCTCTGGGGACATCTAATAGTAACTGCAAGGGTTGTGGGTTGGTTTTTTTTCCCTACTGCGGGGCTTTGCATTTGTTCTCAGATTTCGGAAGGTTTCAGTCAGCCCGTTCTTCCAGCATGTCTAGATCCTTCTGGATGGTCAAATAGTCCTCCCAATTTGTGTATCTTACCTGCAGACTTAAGAATTGTATTCTTTTGTGTCCTCCATATCACTGATAAAGGTGTAAGGACAGATCCCTTATCCTTAAAGATGCAAGGATAACTCCCTGAGTAATGCTACTTGCTATTGGCATCTAGACAGAGTACAGCCCATTAAACACTACCCTCTCAATCCAACTGTCCAACTTGTTACTTATCTAGTTTCTACCCATCCAGTCTGTAACTTCCCAAGTTGGACAGAAGAATGTTGTGGGAGAAAGAGCAGAAAGCCTTGCAAAAGCCAAGATAGGTACCATACACTGTTCTCCTTGCATCCATATGTTTAGTCAGTTCATCACAGTGTACAGTCAGATTGATTAGGCTAGATTGACCCTTAATAAATTCATGTCAATTGTTCTCTCCCACACTGTTCTCCTTCAGGTGGCTCAATATGT
Organism: Ceryle rudis; assembly: GCA_033439905.1. Taxonomy (NCBI): domain Eukaryota; kingdom Metazoa; phylum Chordata; class Aves; order Coraciiformes; family Cerylidae; genus Ceryle; species Ceryle rudis. Next base: position 5,079 of record JAAGNO010025710.1, on the reverse strand, counting down.
ATTTTGAGAGGTGTCATCCCAGGATTCTCCCAGGGACAGAAGTGAGACTCACAGAATCATAGAATGGTACAAGTTGGAAGGGACCTCTGGAGATCATTGAGTCCAACCCCCCCTTGTCAGAGCAGGATCACCGAGGGCAGGACACACAGAAACATATCCAAGTGGCTTTTGACAGTCTTGAGAGAAGGAGACTCCACAACCTCTCCGGGCAGCCTGTTCCAGGCTCTGTCACCCTCACAGTAAGGAAGTTTTGCCTCACGTTGAGGTGGAACTTCCTGTGTTCCAATTTGTGACCATTGCCCCTTGTCCTATCACAGGGCACCACTGGAAAGAGACTGGCCCTTCTACTTGACACCCAACCTTCAGATATCTTTAAACATTAATAAGATCCCCTCTCAGGCTTTTCTTCTCCAGACTAAACAGCCCCAGAGCTCTCAGCCTTTCCTCATAAGAGAGATGTTCCAGCCCCTTAATCATCCTTGTAGCTCTCTGCTGGGCTCTCTCTCTAGTATTTTCCTCTCCTTCTTGAACTGGGGAGACCAGAATTGGACACAATACTCCAGATACAGTCTCACTAGGGTAGAGTAGAGGGGGAGGAGAACCTCCCTCAACCTGATGGACACACTCTTATTTATGCATTCCAGGGTATCACTGGCCTTCTTGGCCACAAGGGCACATTGCTGTCCCATGGATAACTTACTGTTCACCAGGATTTCAAGGTCCTTCTTCATTGAGCTGCTTTCCAGCAGATCAACCCCTAACCTGTACTGGTGCACAGTATTATTCCTCCCCACGTGCAGGACTCTACACTTATCCTTGTTGAACTTCATTAGGTTTTCCTTTGCCCAGCTCTCCAGTCTGTCCAGATCTTGCTGGATGTCAGCACAGCTTTATGGTGTTATCAGCCACTCCTCCCCGTTTCGTACCATCATCAAACTTGCTGAGTGCACACTCTATCCCTTCATCCAGGTCACAGGTGAAGATGTTGAATAAGACTGGACCCAGTACTGACCCCTGAGGAACACCACTAGCTAGAGGTCACCAACTGGACTCTATGCCACTCATCACAACCTTCTGATCGTTATTGTTCAGACAGTTCTCAACCATCTCACTGTCCTCTCTAAACCACACTTCCTGAGCTTACCCACGATGATGTTATGGGAGACAGTGTCAAAAGCCTTGCTGAAGTCAAGGAAGATGACATCCACTGCTCTCCCTGCATCTACCCATTCAGTGACACCATCATAGAAGGCTATCAGGTTAGTTAAAAATGACTTCTCTTTAGTAAATCCATGCTGGCTGCTCTTGATAACCTTCTTTTCTTCCATGTGCTGAGATACGATCTCCAGAATGAGTTGCTCTATCACTTTTCTAGGGATGGAGGTGAGGCTGACTGGACTGTAATTTCCAGGGTTTTCCTTCTTCCCCTTTTTGAAGACTGGATTGACAATCATTTTCTTTCTTCCAGTCCTTACTGACAGATCTGTAACAGTTAGGTAATCAAGGAAATATACTTGTATGTCAGTGTTAATCCAACAAAAGTGAATTTAAATGCTGTCGGTATTGTATCTTAATTGCATTAATGAAAGAATAGCTAAAGATTTGCTTAGACAATCTGATACAAGCTCACAAACAGTAGTTCATCTGATTAATGTAATTTCCTCTGGTTTGCCAACAGTCCTTGATTTTTCTCAAGTACAAATATTTGCTCTGTTGCACATTTTCCTTTAGCTACCATAGATTTATATATATAGATATATACTGAATATCAGTAATGTGAGTGGTAGCAGACCTGCAAATGCTTCTGGTTATTCCACAAGATTTTTTTTTTTCCTCTTGAACTGTGCAAATCATTATGTTACTCTATGAATCAAGTGTACTGTACATATTATTCTATATTATATCCTTATCACTACAATAATTACTATAAACTGATATAAGCATGATCCTTCTGTTTTCTGACAAAAATGGTTTGATTCCTCTTTGGATCTCTATTACTGACTACCTGTGAATTTGGTATTTCTGCTAGGGAGCCGTATAGTCCTACTGTACATTGACATCTCATGAATAAAATACAGAAAGCATAGAATTACACTGTGAAAGATGCTTTTCCCCCATATTCCAGCTTCTTTATGAAAACCTTCATAAAGTGTAAGAAAGGTGTGTTAGGTGAATTAAGATTTGAAAGGATTCTTCTTTTCTTTAACAAATATGATGCAGTATATTTGCTTCTGATAACCATATACTCTGAAACAGATTTTTTTTTTTTTTAATAGCTTGCTGTTATCTCAGCTGAATTCACATGAAGTTAGACTACTTTTCAATAGTTTGCACTTGTGACTTTATAAAGTCATGAGGCTACTTAAGTTAGATTTGGAAGACAGAACTCTGTTTATCCCAAAAGTATTAATATGCAATAGCTGCAGATGATTGATATTGTTGTAAAAGCAACTAAAAAAAAAAAAATAGGCTGAAAATTGGTTTTGCTCTTAAGGTTCTTGAGTTTGGTGCTTTACTCTCTCATGAATACTATTAAGACTTATGGGTCTGAGTTCATAATAAAGGCTTATTAAATGAGCAACCTAAAGTTGTGCTTAGCAATACAATATATTAAATATCCATACACAGATCTTAGGATATAGTGTAATAAGTTTAATATTTAAAATTCTGGCTGTAGATTCTAGACGTCTGTTATTTTCTTTGCTGTGAGGCAGTAAACTGTTGAGACAAACTTTCTGGATATTTTATCTGCTTATTGTAGGAGCTTGATTAAAGGAGGAGAGGACAGGAGCATATATAGTTTGGGCAGCATGCTGCTTATAGAACAGGATATAGCTTTGCATTGAAACCAGAACAAAGCTGGTTCCATGAATGTGCTGCTCTCAAACGCTACCCCTGAGCTCTGTGCTGACGAAGCGGCTCTTAGACATCAGCCATAATTCATGGATACTAGAACTAAGGCTAGGGATGTGGATAGCAACCTCCTAAGTATTTTCTAGTGCAAACAAAATGTGTCCCTTTAGATTGACATCTTTTACACTGGTCTTTCACAGCTCAACTGTACTGACTTGAGTTAGGCCTGTGTAAGGTTTGCTGCTTTTCTAAAGCAAATCAAATGTTTAATGAAGGAGTTAATTTTCCTACTTGTATCACAAGACTTCCAAATTAAGCTTTGGAGCTTTAAAGCTACAAATGTCAATGGAGTTGTGATTCCACAGTGTACATGAACTTGCTGGACCTTTTCCATTTCAATAGGAATTGAAGCTGGACACTATTCCAACAAGGCCCAATTTAACTGAGTATATGGAAGTTATGTGCAGCATTAAAAAATGATTGTAACTGTGAGCATAATTTTACCTAGCAATTTTCACTTTAATATGACTTTATGTAACTGAGAGTGCTTGAAACCAATGTTTAAGGCAACAAGTTCATTAAAAACCAGGCCTCCCTCCCCTAAGCCACTAGAACAAACATTTTATTGCAAGGCCTATAAATTTTTTGTGTTGTACTGGAATGATTTATCACAATTAAGTAACTACTCACTGTACTTGTGTTTTGATCCATATTTAGTAACTTGAGGCTTAAATATACTGGGACTGAATTCTTTTGCTGGGAGAAAAAAAAATCTCTCGAAATCATATGTGTTTTAAAGGGAAAGCAATATATGAAACACGGGAGACTAAAGCCAAGTACTCATCATGTGCTACTATGAAGCTTTTGTTTGGAAAGAAATACAATGTTGACTACTGGATCTGAAATTAAAGCCTAATGTGTTTGGTATTACTTCTCCTAGAACACATTTTTACAAAGATATTTTTTGTTTATTTTGGTTTTGTGTGTATGTAAAGAGGTGAATGGATTTTTATTTTAAAATAGAGATTGAGGTTATTGAGGATAATCAAAGCTATATCACACTGAAATTTTAGTTGTGAATGCCTTTCTATCACTCAGTGTATAGTATACATATGCAGTTATTACATTATATAAAAATATATTTTACTTCTGAACCTAAAGCTCAGCTATATATTCAAACTCTACTGTTAAACAAAAGTAGTTTTAATGAGACTTGGAAATGTGCTAAATCAAAACAGTTAAATGTCTTTTACTGTCTTGTGAAGAAGCTAATTTACAAACAGTAGGTACTATACAGTCTGAGGAAACCACTTACAGTATGCTAGGTAAAGTAAGGAACTCTCCTTTAAGAAAACAAAAAATCGTTATAACCAAAATTGGTCCAGCAATGTTTTATATGGTTACTAAAATGAAGAGGATTCCAAATACTTCTAGCTGTTGTGCATTATGTGAAAATTAAACTCTTTAAATGCAGATATATCAACAAAATGAATTTATGTAGGAATTAAATTGACATTGTACTTAACCAAACCACCACGTTCCCAGCTGATGCTCTGAGGCTAATAGGGGAATGGCATCCACGACTAGTATAGATGGAAGTTTGGCAGTGTTTGTGCTGCTCAGAAATCTACCGGTGTTTCAGAGGAATTCTTTTGGTGAAGACAGGTGATGTTAAATACATTGGGAACCTATCAGTGAAAGTTTAACCACCTCCCATGTTCTGTGTCTTGGGAATTGGGAAGCACGGGCATAAAGACATTATTTTCCATGCCATTGCTACTCCGTTTCCTCTTCCTTCTTTCCCGGGTACATCTGCAAATTTTTACGTGCCCTAGCTCTGATGTTGCTACCTACAGCGAGGTTCCCAAACACGTGCTGGAGGAGAGCTGGGCGAACAGGATGTATTTCGAGCAGTGAAATTCCTGAAGGTACCTCAGCAGGGACGGCCAAATGGAGGCTGTCGAGCCGGGCTCGGCTGGCAGCTGTTAAAGCAGCTGCCGGACGCGGAGCCCGTCACCGGGCCGGCCTTGCCGGCGGACAGCGGCTGCTCCGGGCCAGCCGGAGACGCAGCGGCGTAGGAGCAGCCTCCCCCAGCCCCCCTGGCCCGCCCCACGCACACCCCGCCCCCCGCACTCCACACCCCGGACACCCCGCCTTGCACACCCGACCACCCACCCCCCTGACCCTGCACACCCAGCCATGCACACCCAACCACGCACACCCAAC
>JAAGNO010025709.1:11189-24441 GCA_033439905.1 Ceryle rudis | reverse complement strand
TCAGGTCCATGTCCTTCTTGTGCTGAGGGCTCCAGAGCTGGATGCAGTATTCCAGGTGAGGTCTCACCAGAGCAGAGTAGAGTGGTAGAATCACCTCTCTTGATCTGCTGGTCACACTTCTTTTGATGCAGCACACTGGCTGCTCACGCCCAGCTTCTCGTCTCTCAGCACCCCCAAGTCCTTTTCTGCAGGGCTGCTCTCTATTGCCTCTTCTTCAAGCTCGTATTGATAGTACTATGTACTAGCTTCTGGTATGCTAGTAAGTCAGAAGCTACACTCAGTTTTGTTTGGGCAAACTAGCTCTGAAAGGAGCAGTATCCAGGCAAGGGTTTGCTTCTGCATTTCTCTTCTTGTTACACTAAGATATCCTTGCCCAAAAATAAAATAATTCTTCTGTGATGATCAACAGGTGATAAATGCAAAGCAAGAAAGGGAAAGACTCTGTGGATTTTCTTCCCTCTGCTCTTCCAGTCACCAGGGCAGTGCCTTCCTTGAGCCCTTTGTTTTTCCCAAGGAGAGCCCATAAAAGTAATGCTCAAGTTACCTTTTTGTGGCTGACCTTGCGGCTCCAGGATGGTTTTCTTCATTCCTTTTTCTTAATTAGCTGACCTGCTCTGCCAAGTGCAGAATGTTTGTGGGCAGTGAAAGTTGAGGACCCTGACAACAGCACACCCAGAATGTTTTCCTGAGAGCTTTGCTAAAACAAAGATGTTGTTGACATTATTGAGCTAGTGGAAAACGTCACCTTTGCATACTTCAAATTTCTCGTTCAGTTAGAGCTTTTACACCTATAACTATGAAGAAAGAGAGGCAATGAGCTTTGCAGAGTGTTTATAGTTCCACGTGATAAGCCAAACTTATGTACACCCATTTAGGTTTTAAGTCACATCAGATCATTAAGCCCAGCTATTAGAGTATCTAATACCACTGGTTATGCAATAGAAGGGAATTGTTATTGTTAGAATATTTCTCCTGCAAAGACACCATCTGGATCTCTTCTTCTGCAGCAGTGTGAGTGTTGATAAGGCCTGCAGCAGTGGCAGAAAGCAACAGGCAAGTGTTTGGCAGTTTGCAGGCAAGATCAAGGTTCAGAAGGTCTTCATGGGATGCATCAGAAAAGCAAATAAAGGCACATCCTCAATTTCCATGTCTAAATTCTGTCACATGAAAGCCCACAGCTCTCTCAAGGACCCACCATCATTGCTGTCCATCTTTAGTTAATTAATCTTTTAAAGTTAATCTTCTGCAACTAATTATTTCTAAGAATAATGAGGTGATTTTGCTACTGAAAAATACCAAGGCACCTGGAATTGGCAGAACATTTTGGCACAGATTTTTATACTTTACTAGGGCCTGTTGGACAGAAGGAAACTGTCCAAAGACTGAACAGTGCCTTTGTCTACAAGTGTCATGCTTCCCTCAAAATATTCTCACCTAGACTGCATTTAAGCACCATTAGATCATAAAGATTTCATATCCTTTATGTACACAGAAATCTGCATTAACAACCTAAGAGCACATTTCAGACCAGTTGTACATAGACACCAAATAAGAATGAACAAGGGAAGCACTTCAGTGAAACTAAGAAATAGTTTGGGGTGAGAACAGCCTAACTCTCAGGAATGAGAGCCAGAAATGAGAAACACTTTCTCTTACAAGGGTTTTAGCTGGAAAGGCAGAAGCAGAGACCATTCTACCTCTAGGAATCATTTCAGCTCTAGTCTTTCAACCTTGACCACAGAAGAAAGGCAAATGAGAGAAAAACCAAGCCAATCTGTTTTTCCATTGGTAAATGACTTACTCATTAACGTTACAGTGGAAATATCTGAGATTGTTTTCAAAGCTCCAGTGCTACAGATTAGAGTTATTAAAAAAAAAAAAAAAACACCCAAACAAACAGGTTCCATTTTCTAAAAGAAGCACAGTTTTGTGGCATTTGGCCAACATTTTCAAGATTAGGTGCCTGATGGTAAGCAGTTAATACCAGGGGCCTGTTTTCTTAGAGTTGTTGTTTGTCACACAAGTCTCACCTATGTTTGTAGTTTTCTGTGCCTTTTGCCAATCACACTGCTTATCTGTGTACATCAACACTGAGTATGGGTCTCTGACCCAAAGTATGTGAGTCTGAAGGGGTTTTTCTCATGACTTCATGCCTGAAAAATCCAAGGATGGGAACCAGGTATACCTTTCCCCTCCACAGCTATGTTCATTCTCTGACCTTGCTAGTTTGCTCCCCAACCTTATTGAAAATGGACCTGCAGTTTTGCAGTTAGTGAAATGTAAAGAAGCTGCCACAAACCTACCAAGGGCTCCAGCCATCCAAAACACAGGCCATGTGACTGCTGGAATATTCAGAGCTGCTTTGCAAGAGCAAAAAGTAATAGAATGTAATTAACAATGGAGGATATTAGCTACCACTCTCAGACTTTGAAAGTAGCTGACCCCTCAAGCTCCTGAACTCCATCAGCCATTTAAATGGGTACAGATACATTGCCTTTACAGCTATTGTATATAGAAGAACTCCAAGCTTTCAGTGTATGCATGCAACAACTGTGATCTCCTGCATCCGTACTATCATCTCTGTCATGGACTATGTTTTGTCCAACTGCTCACAAAGTGTTCATTCTGTTCAAAGCTTTTCCTTTACGAGTGAATTCTGGGGTTTTTTGAGCACTCATAGTATATATATTTATGATAACATATATCTCTTTATACATTTTTTCAGACTCTTGACCTATTGCACTTTGTTCACTTTAACATCAATGATCAACATTACTTCAGTTTGTTTTCTTCTTCCCTTTCATATGCTCTTCACAGCCTATCTTACCAAGGAAGCCAGAGTCTCCCAGGGAGCACAGCCAGTCCATGCAGACAGGGTTTAGGGGAATCACTCTGCATGAGTGGCTGCTGCTAGTAGTTTCATACTGTAATGATGATTAACACGCGGCTTCTTGTCTCTTGAAACCAGCACAGCAATGCCTTTGGGCAGTACGATCTCCTAGCACCTACATTAACTCTGTCCTTATATAGAAAAGCAGGGCTTGGATGCTCTGAAATATCTGTTGAAAAATACTCTTGGGACTTTATGTCACAGAAGATGTCACTAAGTTATTATGAATTAAAATGACAGAGACTTAGAAAACATGCATTAAGGGTATTTCTCAGTCAAATAAATATTTCCTTAACTGACCATCTAACAAATGCAGTCATAAAAAAACTATCCCATACTTTCGCCTCCTTGGGATTCCAATCTTTTTCAACACTGAATTCCTAAAAGATGATATTAAGACTTCCATAACTGTTTAGGACTTGTGTAAAGCACTGGGTCTTATTAATGTACATGTGATTTTTTTTTTTTTTTTGTGAAAAGGATCCAACTGAGGAAAGTTCAATGTTTTTACAGTGGCATAAGAGACTAGCTCAAAACTAATAAACACTTTGAAAAGTTAAAATTATGCAAGTACAAAGCACTCTGTAAACACGTTTTAATCCTCAGATGTTCCCATGCCAGTTTCCCCTCCCTGCTTTATAAACCAGGCTGTCTAAGGCCACACAACAAGACAATCGCTGAGCTGAGATAGACTTCTAATGCTTGAATTCCAGTTCTGAAGCCCCAGTGTTGCTCTCCTTTTTTATACTTCACCTTTCTTTTCACACAGTGACTACTACTCTCCTTTTCTGGAAGAATATGGAAAAAAAAATTAAAACCAATCCAAAAGCTATTGAAGCCTTTTGATACCTGTGCCTTGGAAGTCCAGTCCTGGACTGCTAAGGAGCTTTGCAGAAGCCAGAGCTTTACAGTTTTGCAGTCTCTGTAGTTCAAAGTAACTTTAATCCCAGCAGACATCAGTTGTTGATTTCTATTTCCATATCCCATACAGACAACTGAATTAATATGAATTCTATCCTCTTAGCAACAATTTTATTTTGTCCATAAACTTGCTGGGAGACAAGCAATGGTAGAAAGATCAGACTCCCAAGAACACAAGTAAGCAGTAAAACTAATAAAGCTGCCAGAGGGGCAGCTACAGCACTTCCCAAGTTGGAGACATGTCTAGGTTCACAGTCGTGCTGTTATCTTCAAAGTTACAAAGAAGCAACTTGATTGTTTGTGTTCCTTCATCATAGCAACAGCTTCCTTTTCTCCCAGCCTGGCAATGGCAACTCACATCCTCCCTGTCTGTAAAACACGTCCCTGTCTCTAGCATTCTGCTGGTGAAGAATTCTGCTTTCCTGATTGATTGCCAGCCAAGACTGCTCAGATACAAGTAAGGGTGATTGAAGCTTTTGGATAAACAGTCTTAAGTTCCTGAATACTTGAATCTGAGCCAGACTTCTGCAGTAGCATTTCTCACTGGAGCTAGCTATCATCTCTAGATCCCAAACAGTATTTGAATTAAGTTCTCTTGAAAGAACGTCAGCATTGAGATAAAACATCAGTCCAGATAGTGGTGAACAATCTCCAACTTTGAGCCTTGGGTAACAGATAATGAAGCTGCACATTTCTTGTTTGTATTTATAATATAGACTTTTTGGTTTATATATTTTCTTTTTACTTAATGTATGTCCTACTCCATGTATCAATGGCAAATATTTTGATAAATGAAAGGCATTAACATGCTGTCTTTTGATGAAGTATCTGGTTGTTTTACTAAATCGTCTCTCTAATTTCAGTTTAGCCTGTATATCAAAGACTCCTTTAATTCTAACCACAGAAGCACAGAGATAAAGAGGATGATTTCTTTTGTTACACTTTTAGGGCATCACAAGCTCTATCAAGTCCCTAGCATATTTGCTGTATTTCCTTCTTCCATTTTTCTTTTGCCCTTTTCCCTCAAAGTCTCCATCTAAATAAAGTACACTTATTGTACATCCCAGCCAGGAGAAATCTGTTTGCATTCCTTCTATGGTGCCAAGCTAGAAAAAACTTTTCAAAACATGCCTTTTCCATAGGTACAAGTAGGACATATTTTCTAGAGGAAACTATTTTGCAGGGCACAGAACCCACTGTGCTTGGTGTGATCATTGTTGTACAAGCACAACATGAGAAAACCATACAGAACTTGGGAAAGGAGAATGGTAAACACAGGAGGCTGGAAGTGGTCATTCAGACAGAGCTGGGCTTGTCCAAAGCTTTCTGAAAGACTTACAAGTGAAAGGCAGTGCAAGGCAAGACCAAGTACACTGACAGGAGCTTCTTAGATGGCGCTTGCATTAGACAGGGGGTTTAATTTATATTTCAAAACAGGCTGCTCAGAGCTGGGAGTTTCAAAGGCCATCAAGACTGCCTGTCAAAAGTCAGAAGAATGAAGACTCAGTGTTAGCATCAGAGCGATAGGATCTTCTGTCATCCTCCTTAAGATTTTGTAATCTAACTTCAAAAATTCACCATATTTGTGGCACTGCACTGTGGCAGTTCACTGAGTGGGGTGTGACAATGGTGTCTATGAGTCTGCCCAACTCTCAACAGATTGTGAGGCTTTTCAAAAATATTTTATGCTTCTTCTCCTCTTACTTCCATTTGTCTGTGAGTAAACTACTTGAAGATTAGTAATTGCAGGACGCATTTATCTGAAAGTGAGACTGAGGTTTTCAAAGATACTGTGGTGATGCTCCCTACAGGTGCACAAACCAAACTTACCCGTGTGTACCTATCTCATATGGGAAAATGATGCACCTACATCACTGCTGTAGTTTTATCAGCTCCTGAAGCTAGAGCAAAAGCAAGTCTTTTGGACAGCACAAGATTTTAATTTATATTTGGTTTGGGGTTTGGTTTTGGTTTTGGGTTTGTTTTTTTTTTAAAGTAATGTATTTATTCTCAAATGACATTATTTGTTATGTATTGGAGATACACTTCAAATGAGAAACTCTTCAAGAGTGGCATGAGAGGAGAGTCACTTCCAGTGTTTATGCTGAAGGAGCACTAGCAACCAAAGCCTGTTTAATAAAAAATTAAACCTTCACACAGTTTGAGATATCTTCTCTTTTGCTGGTGAATGACTGATAAAAACAAAGGAAGTGACTCACTATCAGTGAAACTAAATGGAGGTTTCATCTGTATGTTAATATTTTGTTCAGCTATGTATTGTACAGGAAAGGTTGTTTCCTAACAAAGAAGTTGGCCTTTTGCGTTTGGAATGTCCTAACCATCCAAACAGATACCACCGACATTCTATCAGTCTACTGAAGAGGGTTGTTCAAAATTATAGTTCTGAAGTTGAAAGAAAATGTCATAAAATCACAGCAGTTTTGGTGCCTGGGCTGTGCATAAGTACAATTCTTCAAAAAGTTCATATCCAAACCTTGTAGACACAGAAATGTTAAACATTTTCTCAGGTGACTGTGAGAACTTTACAAATGTCATCAGCAAATCTTCAGCATTCCTTGCAACAGGTATATCTCATGCTATGTCAAAATAATTCAGACTCTTCTTAAAATAATAGAGGACATAACATCTAAATTTCATTTCAGCTTTAACATAGTCTTTTACTGCACTTGCTAGAAGTCCAGACTGCACTGAAGTCAGCAGAAATGCAAGGTGTCGTGAGCATATTCAGCAGTGCAGCGCAGGCACCCAAGCTGTGTGAAAGGCACTGGTAGCCAAAACAAGCGTTAAGACACACAGTTGGCAAAGCACCTGAAGTACTCAGGTGTCCAGAGCCCTGCCTGCCCCAGAGAAACTATGTTAATGTTCTACTGGCTCATCTGAAGGCCACCTTGGAACCATGCATGAAAGAACTTTCATCAGTTTTTTGGGAAGCAAGATTCACCACCATTCACCATGGGTTTTTAAAGAAGCAGAAAGCAATTAACATTAGAAAGTGATTAGTCTTAGCATAAGCATACTCAGAGGCTGGATGTATCCATCTGCATGCAGCCTAGCAACAGCTGCTCCCACAGCCTTGTCTGTCAGAGCATGAAGAGGAGCTTGCTCAAATTAGGAGTGTACACTGAAGTGCTTTTTCCTTTGATATTTCTCCACATAAAGAACGAAATATATCGGACTTTGGAAGAGAAGGAGGGATGCCAAATAGCTCACACTCTCAGGCTGCATGAGCAGGGTATTTTATAAAACAGCCTGATCTGTAACAAAGGAAGGAATGAATTTAACATCCCATGGGTAACTCCTGGAAAGACTTCTGCTGGCTCACATCCATCTCTCAATCAACACAGATTACCGACCATGAGCAGGAAGACTTTTATTGTTGTTCTTCTGTTAGATTTATTCTTTAAGTCACCATCCTGAAAATCACGTGTATCAGGATGTAAGAAGGATTCTGGATACCTTTTCAGGGTCTCAGTTATTGTGCCCTCTCTCTGATTAAATCACATTTGATGTTGTATTTGGTTTCTAAGTGGATTAATTTAAATGAATAATAGAACACAGAGTCATATCCTTCCAAGTACTTCAACAAGCTCCATTAACTTTGGTCTCGATTGTGTTTTCATCTAATATAGGTGAGAGTGAGTTTTATTCCTTGAATAAAAGCAAGATGAGCAAGAGCCATCCGATTCTTCAACAATATGTCAGAAAACTCACGCTCTAGACATGTTATTTGCCCTCCCAGATTTGACTAACAAAGTAATATTATTCATGTAAATAAGTTAAATTTTCAAATACATGGTATAAATATTCCAGTGAGAACAAGTTACTAAGTTTTCCAAATGAACATTCCCCTTTATTGAAGCTACAAAACCTTCTTGTGTTTTTAGGGGTTTAAAATTAAAAAGGTCATCTTCTCCTCTAACTCCTTGCCTCTCTGCAGATAAAGACTACTGGAACATACTTGTACACTGGGTGCATGTTTGCTATGAGAAGAAGTGTTGTAGAAATTCCTAACTTTTCTCTCAAGAAAGGTGTTGAAGGCCCAGCACAGGCACCCAGAGCATCTGTACTATCTCCATGGAGAAGGTGTCCAAGACTTGGCTGGAAGTGGCCTCAGCTGATGTGCTATAATGGCATGACCTACTCTTTGCATGAGAGGTTGAACTAGGAAGTGTCAAAAATCCCTCTCAAGTCTTTAAGATTTGGTGGGTTTGCAGTACTAATTTCAGCTATCCCTGAGGTATGCCTTTTATTGCTATGACAGGTGCCCATCACAATGAAAGCCTTGTGCATATAATAATGCTTAAAGATGGGGGAAGATTGATTCTTGCAGTCTAAAGACAGCAAGATAAGCTATGACACTGAATGAACTCCTCCCTTCTATCCAACTTCTGCTTTTAAAACAGATTTGTTTCTCTGAAGAAGAAAAAATCTGGAAGTGAGATGTAAACAATTGTTCCTAGCCTCCTTCTGTCCTAAGCAAGTTTCTGAGAGGATAAATGGTGAAATGTTTTCTTACTTGGCAATTTATTCTCATTATTTTCCCTAAGCAGTGCTCCTGCATGTACCTGAAATGCCTCCTCTTCTCCTTTCAGGTGAAGGTCCCAAGTATTCTAGATTATTGTGTGACAGAAAATAAGGCAGCAAATCATGTTTCTGACAAGTGAGCAGGAGCACTCTTGTCTTCAAATGTTTTCCTGTCCTTGCTCAGAAAAGATGTGGCTGAGCAGGCCCCACATGTTGAGCACCCCCAGGCACTGCGAACAGACTCATCTGCTCTCAGACAAGAAGGATCATCTGTTTTAAACAGCACTTAACATTTGTTAATGCTCCTCTGCATTTTTATTTTATTTTTAATCAAGCTGCTTTCAAAAGGCTTTTTTTACTTTCTTTGTCCATCATATTAAACAAAGTTCTTCACATGAGCAAACTGTCTTTACAGAGGCAATGCTTTTTAAATGGGTAAATCCAAATTAAGCATTTAATTCACAGTGAGTGATTGAATCAAATCACCCTGTTTTCTGAAAAGCTTGCAGGAGCTTAACCCATATAGGACAAAAGACATTAATAGAACAGAGCTTTTTATTTAAGTGCTGCGTATTCATAATTTGGGCTCTTAAGTTTGGATTTTTATTTTTCCTTAAATTAAAAAAAAATAAATCTGAAATACCAAGAGGTGTTGCACACTGGCTAATGGAAAGTGGTCCAGAACAATTTGTCCTGCTGTACCATACTACAACATATTTTAGCAATCTCATGTTTTTTCTTTGTTAAAACCTATCTATAGTTAGATCTAAAATACCAATATTAATCCCCAAAGCTCTTTGTAGGTATTTAAAAAATACCACAGATCATTATCTTGTATTAGTATGAGCCCAATTTTGCTGCCCACAGAAGTTCTGGGTTGCGTAAAAAGCTGCTGCCCTCATGAACACTACACGTGCAGCTGACCTAGTGTGGAGCTGCAGTGTTTAGAAACAGTGAGCCCTGCATGTGCTCTGGCCACTGCATTGTCTTACCACCTGGCAGTCAAGTAATTTTAAGCTCCCTTTTTTATTCCTTTTTCTCTAAGAGGAATCCTTACCTCTAGATTCATCCATTGGGAAGAAGCTACACTGATTGCAGTGCAATTCTGAAATGGGGGGTTTCATTCACCTCCAACTCTTAAATTGAGTTCTCTGCCAATATCAAAGGTATCTGCCTGATACAAATCCCTTTCCTTGAGGAACACAATTTCTCTTTGCCAAATGGCATTTAAAAGTGTTGTGAGACCTTGAAGGGGCAGCAGCCTAATTCAGCAAAGCAGCTAAGCACAGTCCCAGGAGCTGTATCAGGTTTGTGGAGCACATGCCGTGATGCGTACGTACCCCACAACCCACCTGGCAGCTGCAGGCCAATGGCAGAACTAGCAGATGTGATTTACACGGTAACACAACTGCTTCCATTCCTATCCCGGTAAGTGAGCTCAGAGCCATACTCAGAAGTGATTTAAGGTTTGACTCCAGCCCTTTCCAACACAGTCATCAGCAGGTATGGAAACATCTTCCCTCCCAACGAGTCTCTGGGGGTGGCAGCCCCCAGCAGAGTGGACAGCAGACAGCAAGATGCAACAGTCATCCAAGCAAGGTTCTTGACTCTTACCAGAGGCCATTGGCAATGATGAAACTGTTGGCATTACTGAAACAGGTCTCGTGCCAAGTGTAAGAGTCTTGATTGATGAATTGTATCAAGAGTGAAACAGGGACCCTAAGGAACAAAGTACTAAAAATCAACATAACCAACTAATTTACTCTTTTTAGAGGAGATGAAAAAACCCCACCATGGCTTATTAAATTTAGAAGTGAACTTGAATTCAAACCTCACGTCACAGGAATGGATCTCAATGAGGACATGAAGTCCAGCCACAGAGGTATAGCATTTGATAAATCCATATGTACAATCATGTCTGGTTATTACTTCAGTCTGGGATCTGCTAAAGTTAAAAATGCAATCAGGAAAGTAATAATAAAAAAGCATAAGCAAAAGGAAAGGAATGAAGTTTTCCTTCTCTGATATGAGGAAAGGCGTTCAGAAGTACTTTTTCTCATTCAAGAAGGAGGAGGGAGATTAGCAGGAAAGAAGGATGCTGATAGCAAATTTAGTACAGACCAATGCCACAGCATGTTGCTGTCCTCCTCATCCTTCTCCCTCTGTCCTGACTCAACAAGGGCAGCTGCTAATCCTTCCATTTTTAGCACAATGCAAACCTTTCTCTGTTCACTAATCCATCACCACATCAGCACCATCAGCTGATATGTGGCCCCTTTCTCCTACAACTGCAAGCCCTAGTAGTCTCTGCCAGCATGCCTGATCCTGTATATGTTTCCTGACCAAAATCCAGCACCGTGAAAGGTTTGTGGGATCAACAAAATACTGCCCCTTAAATCGTGCCTCAGGAGAATTTAGGCAGCCTGAGTTTTAGTTTGTTTTCTTTAAAAGGCACTTTAGTGGAATAGAGCTCAGATTTATAGGACAAAGGGGCAGAAAAAAACCCTACTAACACTGTCATTAATCTCACTGTAGTGGTGGAAAGAAATTCTGTTTGTATTCCTAGGAAGGGTCTTTGGTTTATGATCCAGAAAAGGCTGAATGCTACAAAGCTGTCTGAACTTGTGCCAGATTCAATAGAGACCCACAGCAGTGGAAAACAAAGTCATTTAATTCTACAGTTAACTAAACTTCAACTACAAATTGTAGGGATATACCCTACAATTGAATCCACAGCCTTGGCACTTAGATTCCATATGAATTTGAGTCTATCTTGTTACGGTCAGTGGTAATATGCAAAGCAGGAAAAGCCATACAGTTCAGCAAAAATAATCCTTCTTTGGTCTTAATTCATCTTAAGCCTCTTTTGCACCATTTTTATAATGCAAGTGGCTGAACACTGATAGAAAAATCCTAAGGGCAGCAAAGTAGAGAGTGCTCAGCAAGCTTGAAACCCTCAACTTCAGAAGAGCTGACTTTGGCCTCTTCAGGAACCTCCTTGGTAGTGTACCATGGGACAAAGCCCTGGATGGATTTGGAGTCCAGGAAAGCTGGATGACTTTCAAGGATCATCTCTTCCAATCTCAAAGGCTCTGCATCCCTAAAAAGAAGAAAACAGACAAAAATGCCAGAAGGTGTATATGGATGAAAAAGGGACTCCTGCCCAAAATCAAACACAAAAAGGGAATCCACAAAGAGAGGAAGCAAGGACATGTAACCTGGGATGATTACAAGGAGATTGTTCATGAAACCGGAAACCAGGTTAGAAAAACTAAAGCCCTGATGGAATCAAATCTGTCCAGGGACATTAAAAATAACAGAAAATGGTCTTACAGTTATGTCAGAGAAAAAAAAGAAAACCAAGAGAGAATGTGGGGCCTCTCCAGAGGGATAGAGGTGACCTGGTTACTGAGAATATAGAGAAGACTGAAATACTCAATGACTTGAAGGTGAGCAGCTCTCCAGGCAGAAAAATGTCTCCTCTTACACTTGCAAACAGCTTGCTCAGGAGCAGCAGGACTAATGCTGCTGCTGCACACATGCAAGGACACAGGCTGTAGACACATCGCTGAACATGTACAAGGTAGTGCAAAGCAATTGGAAGCTGCTTCTGCATCTTCTGCAACCCCTAGAGGAGATGGTCTCAAAAGTGTGACTTGATGTTTGCTGCTGATGAGGATGCATCAGCTGGGAAGGATTACTCAGCTTCAGGGACAGCATACTGCATAATCCTGCAAGTTGCTTTGCACCATGGTGCACATGAAAGTGGTTTTATTATTATTTCAAAACTAAACACCAAGAAAGTGTTCAGAAGTGTCTGAGAGTTTAATTATATCATCTCTGGGGTGGGACACAGTAGTCAGGAACAAAACAGTCTTAGGAGGCAAGTTGATATTGGAAGTGGCTTCTGTATTAGGTCAGAGTTGCTACAAACCTCACCCATCCGTGAAGCAGACTCAGATTTGCTACATTAGTTCAGCTTTATCCAGTAAGACAAAAGAAAGAGGAGTACAGTGGGTGTAGACATAAAAAAAAAATCTGGCTCTTGCTTTGAAAGAAACAGGAAACAAAAATTACATTATCCAAGGAACTTCCTACAGCATGATTTTGCAAGGCAGACAGATTCAGCTATCAGCAATACAGAGCACTACCCCATTACCTTCAAACAAAAAAACCTCTTATCACAATTTCACCTTCACAGTCCAGCTTGCTGTGCTATCAGCTGGAAAATAAGAAATTACTCATTGAGAAAGCTCCATAAAAACTCCTGACAATAATGTAGAGGGTGATGTAATGCAGCAGGTATTTGCAAATGTGGAATTACACCTACAAGCACGGTAGTATCTACTGAGGAGTTCACACAGTAGAGTTTGCCCCAATATCCTCAGGCTATATAGAAACTGCACACTGCAGGATTTTACCTCCTTATCACCTCAGACTGCACGTAGGACAGAAAATACCATGCTACACCCCAAGCCTTCAGAGTGAGGAGGTTTCCCCATGGATACGGAGGAGGAGGAGGAGGAGCGAGGATACCCACCAGGCCTTGCCATGTCACTTCAGGAATGTGTCCAAGCACATGCATCCAGGCTCAGAAGTTCAGAAGCAGGCACAAAACTCACAGGCTGAGGATCAGTGTGTGTTACAAGCTTGTTCAAACAATCTTGCACAGAGTCTAGTAGCCATGGGCCGAAGGGAAGGAACTTCTCGGCGACCCTGTGGGAGGACATCCACCCCTGGTACAGGAAAGTGACCCCAGTAGTATATTTGCGATTCAGGGAAAGTGAAGGCAGCCTTGGACGGAGACATGCGCTAAATACAAAATGGCTTTCTCAAGTGTCCTTTAAAAATTAATTAAAAGAAGAAAAAAAAGAGTTGCATGGCTCTTCTTTAAAA
>JAAGNO010025709.1:0-11089 GCA_033439905.1 Ceryle rudis | reverse complement strand
ATCCTGAAGCCCTTGGTGTGCTTCTTGGGGATCCTGGAATGGTCCGGCTGGCTCCCCGGGTGGCCTGGACTCCTCCGTGTACCTTCGGGGGAACCCTGGTCCCCGGTGCGGGGGCGCCGGGGGCGCTGGGGTGTGGGGGGGGGGCATCAGCCTTCTGTTGCTTTTATAGCACATCCCCCCAGTAACATGAGAAGCTTTGCCCACTGGTGTAGGGCTGCACCTACCTGTCCACTCTGCATCTGAAAAGCCTCCTGCCTGCTCGCAAATGCACAGCAATGGAGGCATTTCCAAAAAAAAAAAAAACGAAAGCAAGAAAAGTCTGCCTCTTCTAGCCAACAAAGAGATTAAATACCCGTGGGTTTAGGATTTACAATTGATCAGCGTTTTTTAAAGGAACCAGAAGTGTTTCATGTTTGAGCTTCTTTTAATTAAGAACCAAAAGCAAGATTAGAAGTGAAATTAAATTCAGTGATACAGAAGAACTGAGTCTGAGCTGTGATACAAAAGTATGAACAAGGTGATTCCTAACAATACCTTATTTCACGTTTCCTTTCTGGAAACATCTTTACTTTCTTTTTTAAAATCAGTTCTGGTAGAAACATATTGTCTTGGTAAATAACATTTGTAACTTTTCTCTTTGCCCAACTCCCTTCCCACCCAGATATGTGCTTATAAAGCAAAAGTGATTACAACAAATTCAGTGTCCAGACACTTGAGATGTTACAGTGAGCACAGACCACCCACTGACTTAATCTGCTTTGTTTTTCCTAGTCTCAAATTTTTACACTGCCCTTGATAATAAAGCACATAAGCTTTTCCTAAAAAAAAATAAAATAATAAAATTAAAATAATAATAAAAATAAAATACAAAAGGACAACATACAGGGGCAGGTCAAGGAGAATTTGTTAGATGACAGAAAATCCAAGATGTCATGAACCACGTGTTGCCTTTCCTTTCTATCAGTGTAACGCTGGTCAGAGCATCCGCCTTTCTTTTCTGCTCACATTGTAGCTTAAAGTTCCAAACTGGTTTCTCTCTTAGCTTGCCCTCACAAGACTCCTAGACACTGACCACCGTAGCCTGTCATTCTCATATGGTGGTTACCTCCATTAAAAGTAAACTACAGACATAAAACAGAAGTAAAATTGGCCCAGAAACACAGCAACTTTGTCATGGTTGGATGGGTCAATGTTTTTACGGAACTGTCTCCCCAGAGTCTACAAATCCTCTAGAATTTCCTGATTTGGCACAACAGCTTGCATAGCGTGGCTTGGCTTGGGTGTTATCGCACAGGGCTGTGTTCTTGGAGGGGTAGGCAAGTGGGAGCATACTGCTGACAGAAATAACAGAAAAAGAAACAGTTTAAACTGTATTTTGTTGGACAATGAAACAAAAACTCTAGGTAAACTGCTTCTGAGTCTCTGCAGAGTTAACATACTGGTTTTGCTGTTCACTTCCAAAGGTCACCTTCTTCCCACTGAGGAGCCTTCTGCCACGTATCTGTCCAGACCAGCTACTTTTGCCAAATACTTTTTGTTAGATTAGGTTAATTATTAACCCAAATCACAAAAACAACCCCATGACAAAATGATTTTATTTTAATTGCAAACTGGATACTTTACTGACAAATGCTGAACAACCTCAATCTACCATAAACATTGGTCACATGTCACATTTACACAGCAGTATTTCAGAAAAGCACACACAAATAGGGACCACTTCATCCTTCACTAAACTTAAATAATTTGGAATTGTTAAATGCTATACGGTGGTGGTCTGTAAAGCAAACGGCACAGCACAACTTCAGAGAAGCACAGAAACCAGAAAAAAACACCCTATTTTAAGAAAGACAGACATAAACACAAACTGAAATATGTCCAGAACCACAGAATAGACCCCTTATAAACAGAACCATGTAAGTTTTACTGACTGCAAACACTCAAGGGCTTTAATTTTCTGCTTCACTTCAGAGGCTCCACTGGCACATCTTATTTTACCAGTAGATAAACTTCTACCTCAGAGTAAAGCCCAGTCCCATAGCTGAAACCTGACAACTAGAACTCTAGATATCCAGCAAATATATTTATTTAGCCTTATTTGAACTGTGTGGAGAACTTTACATGATCATCTGTCTGTAAATGTACCATGAATTTCAGACTTAAACAAATTGCTTAATTTTCCTCCCTTGACTTAATACTGTATTGCCTACTGCAATTTTGAAGCTTCCACCATAAAAGTATTGTTTTCTCATAGGGAAATGCAATATAAACATGTGAGAAAAAAAGAAAAATTACCCATATTAAAAAAAACAACACAAAAGAGAAAACCACCAACTCAGAGAATATCTCCTCAGTACGGAATTACAGAAGCAGGAATTCTGAATATTGCATTATTGGGACCACTTGTTACAGTAACTAGGTTTAAGAATCAGGGCTGCAGGAGCAATTTTAACTTCTGTACTAACACTGAATTTTGGGATTTTGAAGAGTTTGGGGGGTTTTGATGGGTCATTTGTTTGGGTTTTTTCCCCAGTAAAAAGTTTCTCATTATTTGCCCTGATGTGTTCCCCAGAAATTTAATGTAGACAGCTTTTAGCTCAGCCACTGTCAACAGAAGCAGATAGAGATGAATCTGATGGCAAGTTTCTGTAAAACAACAGCAGTCAGGACACTCTCAAGATCTGCTGTGCATGCACCAAAGCTCACTCTGGTCACACAGGGCTTGTTGTCAAGGCAACAGGGGCTGCATTAGGAAAATAATTTAAAGATGCTTGAGGATAGACACCGAATTATAATTTCACAACACAAGAGGACTGGACATCCTGGACTCCTGGCAAGATGCTTTCTCATTGTAGGTAATAGCTCACTTAACATCACTAAGGTATTACCAAACTGTAAAAAGTCCAGCTAATCAGAAAGTTTAAATTAGCTTTCTTGCATTTCCTGGGAAAATACTGTCTGCACCCCTGCCAAAACACGCTGCTCCTCCTCTGCAATCCCAAGCAATCCTTCACCACAGGCAGTTCCTCACAGTGCCATGCATGTAGTCACATAGTACAGCTACACCAGTTGATCGGAGGCAGAATTAAATGCATAGAAGTGGTATGTTGTGTCTCTTGGGAATTTGGAGAAAGCTGTTTGCCCTGCCTCAGCACTCCTGCTCCCTCCTACTCTCCCCCTTGATCCAAAACGTAGACCAAAAAGGAAGATAGATTTCCAAGGTCCAACGTGAGCTTCTGGAACTGTAGTCTGATGCATCTCTGTCCGGTCGGCCCCTGATTACACTCGTTATTCATGTTCATATCAGGGACATGCTGCAGTGCCTGGAGCGTTATCCTGCCATGGAGACAGCAAACCAAAGCTGCTGTGGGAATTCAGCAGCTGCCCAGAGGACAGATAACAACAGGATGTCATTTATCCTCCGCGGCAGGGTTGGAGGTCTTGCCGAAGCAGTTAAGAGGCCAAAATTAGTTACCAGGCGATGGCTGCTTAGCCATTCGTGCAAAATGAGTTGTGTCCTCAGCCAAAGTAGCTGTGGAGAAGGCACTAATTAGCACTGCCACTGGATGGCTCCATGCAGGTCACAGCCGAGTCTTGATCACACGGTGAATTACCCCATCCCGCTAATGACGCCAGTGTTAATGAAGTGAAAGTTTGCTCCCATGGAAAGGTTAAGTCAGAAATTACTGCCTTCTCTGATGCAAATAGAACAAGGAATGGAGGCTCTGCCCCCTCCATTAGTGTCAGCCAGTGCGCTCTGAGATGGAAAGCAGAAGCAATCCCACAAGCTGCGCCCTCTGCTCCCTGGACCTCTGTCCCAATCACTTTTGAAATGAGTCCTTCCTGGTGTGTGTCTTAATCCCAAAAATGTATGATTTATATCCTAGAGTATTGGAACAAGCAGACAACAAGCAGCAAGTGTGAGCAGTACTGGCTGCATAGCAAAGGTA
Source organism: Ceryle rudis (assembly GCA_033439905.1). Lineage (NCBI taxonomy): Eukaryota > Metazoa > Chordata > Aves > Coraciiformes > Cerylidae > Ceryle > Ceryle rudis. The sequence goes on along the minus strand of JAAGNO010025709.1, from coordinate 7,139 downwards.
TAAGACTCAGTGCCACTGTCAAAACACAGACACATACTGAGCTTTCTCACTTTCTTACCACAGTGTGGCTGAGTGTGGCTGAGAGCAAGGTTGGGTCTGGTTTTCAGCATGTTAGAAGAACTTCAGGGAAAGTTTCTCTTTTCACAATACAATTTCCTTAAAAACAAATTAAATTCTTCTTGTGTTGGATGTATATAAACACAATATAGGAAAAAAACCCCACACCACTGTTTCTATTCCACATTAAGCTCAAGCACAATCTCATTTCCAGGTTTTCAAAAATTAACAATTATTTAATTTCTAAAAAAAAAAAAAAAAATAAATTCAAAAACAAGGAAAAAAAATTCCTCAGCCACCCCCAATCATTTCAATATATTAAAGCTCGTGGGTGCTCAAGGGGACCCACAGTAACAATGTGGATGTTCTTGTTTGATGTCCTGGGGAGAAGACAGAAAAGAGGAAAAAAAAAACTATTGAGGACTTCTCAGTTTTGGAGAAAGCACAAATCTAGAGCAGAGAAGCAGGCAACCAGAGCAGATGAAGTCCAAGTCTAGGTTAGGCAGTAGGGAGTGGCAGCCGTGGCAATACCATGCGATGCAGCAGCACTCCTGGTGGTGGGCAAGAAGGATGCTAACAAATCCTGGCCAGAAGAAGGCTGTATGCTATGCCCTGCTTAGGAGGCCCACATCTGTTTCATTTCAATAGAATCCTTGACTTTCTTCTGACTTGTTTATTTATTTATTTATTACACTTCTTAAGATCATAAAATCATAGAATCATAGAAATGTCTGGGTCGGAAGGGACCTCTAGAGGTCATCTAGTCCAACCCTCCTGCTGAGAGCAGGGACATCTTCAACTAGAGCAGGTTGCTCAGAGACTCATCAAGCCCCGCCTTGAATGTCTCCAGGGTTGGGGCCTCAGCTACCTCCCTGGGCAACTTGTTCCAGTGTTCTACCACCTTCATGGTAAAGAACTTCTTCCTTACATCCAAACTAAATCCACTCTTTTATAATTTAAAACCATTACCCCTCATCCTTTCACTACAGACCTTTGTAAACAGGCCCTCTCCAGTCTTTTTATGAGCTCCCTTCAGGTACTGGAAGGTGGCTATGAGGTCTCCCCAGAGCCTTCTCTTCTCCAGGCTGAACAATCCCAGCTCCCTCAGCCTGTCCTCATAGGAGAGGTGTTCAAGCCCCCGATTATCCTTGTGGCCCTCCTCTGAACCCGCTCCATCAGGTCCATGTCCTTCTTAGATTTTACTTGGCAGAGGGGAAAAGGGTCTGCAACATTTCTCAGTAGGGTAATTTTAATCCAGCCAGTGAAATTTGGTATGTATTCTTAAACTTCAAGATTTCTGTTGACATCACTAGATGGGAAAATGGAGCTAACAATCAGAGGAGCTGAATTTTGGATTACATGAAGTACGCTCTTTTTGTTTTTCTTTCTAAGCTATTATTGCTTTTAATGCAAAACTGAAGAATTAAAAGAATTCTAAAGGGATGGGGAGTTATATCTCTAAATAACGACAGCAGTATGCGATGGTCTGGATTTCAAGGCAGTCCAAAGGCAAAGAGAGAATTATCAAGAAGGCCAGAGGTACAGAGCTGCACCAGGAAGAGTGTAAGCCTCATGTAAAAGAAGCACCTGGGCCAAATAAAAGGGATGAGATCCTGCAAGGGTTAAGACAGTATAAGCAAAGCCATTCTTGTTCCATGGCTCCAGGTGAGCAGGGAATACACAAGATGGGGGAGAACAGCTCTGCTTGTTTGCAGAAGTGCCTGCATAATACTACACTACTGCCTATGGTAGCACCAGGTCCAGTAGTGCAGCAGCCTGGATGGTCAGAGTCTCCACACTCCTGCATGCTCTGAAGAGACCCAGATCTCCCAGCTCTATGCAGGAAGAGGGGATACAGATGACCTCCCTACCCTAGGCTAGGCCCCAGCTGCTGTGGCCTTTGTCCTGGACTGCAGCTCTGTGGATTAGCCTCTGCCTAAGAGCCTAGGGCTCTGGGAGTCCAGTTACTGGACTGAGGTGGGGGGTTCCGAAGTCCATTGTCTTTTGGGATGCATCCTAGTTGGACCAATCTGTTAAAAAGCTGAGGAGCCTGCTTTGCACTGTGAACAAGCAACAGTGCACTGGGAGTCCAATCCTGCTCCTACTGATGCTAAACGAGGGGTTTACTGTTGACTGAAATGGGGCCAGGATGGCATCCTCACAGCTGAGCAGAGAAAACATAACAAAGGCAACCTCACAATCCTAAATAAACCAGCAGATGTCAGATCATACATTTCCAAACAAAAGACACTGAAATTAAGAGACTGAAATATTAATTGCCTATTTTAGATGCAGCTCTTTCCAACAGTCCACTTTGATGCATCAATGTTTTTTTGCTTTGGTTTTTTTTGTGGATTCTTTTTTGTTTTATTGATGATCCGACACAGTGATCTTAGAGATCTTTTCCAGCTGACAGTTACGTGATTTCCAGTGAGGTTACAGACCTCTGAATTCTTTTAAATATGTTTGGGTAAGTTAGCACCTTCATACTGCTTGCTCTCAAAGAGGATAGATTCTAACTTGGAGGGGGAGGAAACACTTAACAGCAGAAATAGCTTTCCATATTTTCACATTGTTTACCACCAACCTTAATCACACAGAAGTTATGTTTCCTAGAAGCTCTTAGAGCAAAACCATGATATCAGAGCCTGAGACACACCTTCTGCTCATAGGCCAAGCACAGTCTGCTCATTCACAGAAACACATCTTCTCTGACTTGCCAGGCTTGAGGGAGATGTGCAAAGAGCCTGGTAAACAGTGAATGCCAAAAAAACCCCAAAGCTCAGTTTTATAGGCCTGGTTTCAATTTAATGACATGCTACTTAATGACTCTCTCAGAAGAGTTCATCAAATATTTTAAAGAGAGCAAAAATTCCTTTCATTACTTTTACAGAATAAAAACCTACAGAACAAAAACTCTATCAGCATGCAAGAGAAGAAGCTTGGGCGACTAGATGTTTAGACTGCTGAATGTCCCATTCTTGCTACATTTGTCACTTAGGCAGTCAAGTGAATGACACTAGACAGCACTGTATGCAAACTTTAACCAAGGGGTAAAACAACCGTGTCTAATCACAGGTAAATGAAGACTTTTCTGACCATTCAAGTAAAACTCTGGGCAGAAACCTATTATGTTTGTCCTCGATGCTGGCAAGACAGAGAAATGCAGAAAGCAAACAAAAAAATCCCTGAAGGCAGCAACACTTACTGAGAAAAAGATTCTTCTATTACAGAAGTGACTAAACTCACATTTTCCTTACTGTTAAGCCTGAAGATGACTATTCACCTTTTTATGCAATCATATGGGGTCAAATGGGGGTAGCAGAGGCTGAAAAGCAGGAGCTAATGTTAGCACTGTATATTTTTATGACCTTTGGTGTGTTTACAGAATACAGAAGCTATTGTCTGGAAGACTTTCACTTCTCTCCAGGCTGAGAGGAAGGGAACTGGCAAAGACTATTATGAACAGTGCTCTGCTGGTGCATGAAAAGCCAGAAGCCCAGCAATGGTGGATTACTGACCCCCACCCCAACACTTCACCCCAAGCCAACTTAAAAGCAGACAAGAACAGTAAAATACACAGCACCGTGTGACAATGAATGGGAAAGTGACCTTACTTTACTTACAAAAAAAAAGGCAACAAAATAATTCTTAGCCTTCTGCTGACATTTTGTACATAGCTTTGGAGCCCACACAATTCCATCAGTTCACGTTCTGGACAATTCCTGATAAATGCAAGATAATACATACAATAGTGCTTCTGTTGCAGCAAAGCAGTTTTACACTTTCCCTTTCTTTCTCATGCAGAAAATGTTCCTACAGAGGAGCCTTTCCTTTTCCTTGTCTTTAGAGGTTCCTCATCATTTAGTTTGCCATCAGCCACATCCAGTGTTAACCGAATGAGGAAATGTTGTTCTTACAGGCTTTCTGGCACAGGTGTTGTAACTGGATGCTCACCCTGGTGCTGTCTATTTTGATGGAAAAGTGTTCTCAGGTCATGGAGAGGCCCCATAAATATAGCAGGGACAGATTTATACTTGCTTGTAGGTTCTATATTATTCTAGTCACCTTCGAGATAGGTATATAGATCAAGCAAACTATCTTCCTTCTCCTGTGTACAGCAATCCCAGGGCACTTCAATGACTGCCTTCTTTCTGTCTTACCCATTTGGACTGGAAAATACTGAAAGCAGGGATTTTATTTTTTTTTATTTACTTATTGGGGGGGCAGGGCTTGGCAGGGAGTTTGCACAGCAGATTTGCCAGATGCACTCCAGTGGAACACGATACCTCCAGATAACATCACTACATTATGACTGTTGCTGCTATGAGAAAAACCACATCTTTTTTCCACATGCTTCAGTACTCTGGTCAAAACAGTGAATTGAATCTTTTTAGAAACCAGAAAGTCTCCTGTCTGCCAACTCAAAACCACCTTTCCTTTAGAAGATTTCCTACTTTTTTTCTACTGTCTACAGCAAGCAGATGATACTGACTTAAGGCCCTCAAAACTAGAATAAATTAGTAGAAAATAATAACATATTGACCTTAATTTTATTAATTACTAGAGCAATCAAACCCTGCCAAGACAAACTCTCTTCTATTCCTAGTTCCTCTCGATTTTGTAAATACCCTCCCCAACTCCATACAAATTATATACACTCTAGAAAATTATTTGCCTGCTCAGAATCTGCTCAATAGATACACAGCATGGACAGGAGTTCTTGGACCAGGAACAGCAGGCTACTGGTGACCTTGAACAAGTTGCACTGATAAAACTCTGTCAAAGAAACTTTTACAGACTTTGGTTCCTCTACCAAGGCACCATTTCACATGTTGATTTAAAAAAAAAAAACAGTCTTGCTGAAACCTGTGCTGCTTCCCTTCTGATTTTACCTCTTTCAATAGGCACTAAGAAATATCCATTGCTGGGGAAAAAACAAAACAAAACAAAACAAAACCAACAAATCACACAGGTAAGATTTTACATTCCATAGCAGGCCACTTTCCTGCAAATCACTGACTTCTAACTAATATCTCAGGTTCTGCAAAGGAATAACTCATTCTGTGAGTATCACAACACTCAAAAATATTTAGCATTCAAATAAGCAACTTCCCTTTGCAACTTTCCTTGTGTCAGACCGTATCAGTACTGGAAAAAAAAAATAGCATTAGGGAGAAAAAGAGCAGATACTAAGTTTGGAAAAGTTTGGCCAAGAAGGATAACTTGGAGATTTTTCCCCTTTAACTTGAATATTCCCAGGAGCCACCTTTGTAACATGACCTCTGTGCTCTGAACAGGTTAGCAAGCTGGTTAGAGGGGAGAAAGGATATAAACACCTTTACAAATACTCAAACAGTCTTGCAGGACACTCACAATGTGCCTGGAGGGGAACTGTCACCCCAGCTCACATTGTTCATATCATTAATCTTTTTCACATGTCTTTTTCCAGGCAGCTGGTCACTGCCTTCACACACCATACCGTGTACACATTCCACATATCTCATCAGCTACATGGGGCATAAGGAGACCCAGCTATGTAACAGCGCTCCAGAGTTCCTCCAGAGTCAGCCTGAGGCTCATTAGTATGCAGGAGGAGCTGAAGCATCCCACCAAATATTCCTCAACTGGTTGGTGAGAGCTAGCACTTAACAAGGAAATGTTTTTTTCTCTCCTCTGAACAAGTTCTACTTCTCAGTGTTACTTACAAGGAGCCTTCCTTGATCTGGGGACTGGAGTTATTGCTCTGGTTGCTCCTTGGTAAAACTAGCTCAAAGGAGGGGGCCAGAACGTATTTTGGCTGTGCTACTAGCTTGCCAAACTCTTTAACAGTTCACACGGCAAAGGCTGCTCTAGGGAGGATTTTGGATGCAGAGGTCTGAGCATATAAACCACCATCAAACAGAGCTACTGATATTAATGCAAGAATATCATAACTGTCCATAGCTGTATCTTTAGCACAGACCATGAGCCAACAGTTTTGCCATCCTGGGATCTAATTCCTACATGCTCTGTTTTTAGCAGCATCCTGAGTTGACAGATCTGTAGTTGTATCGGTTTCGGAAAAGGCTGCTTGTTATGGGAGTAGAAATGGACAGAGGAGTCTGAGATCTAAACAGCAGCCAGATTGACAAAATCTGTTCACATTTCATTGTTATTTAAACTCTAGTAAATCCAGACCAAAGAACAAGGCAAATCTGGATGATATTCAGTAGATTCTTTGGCCTGACTAAACAGTGCTGTACTGGAAGCTGAGACAAGGAGGAAAGGCTTTAAACAATGCTTGCATCCTCTCCATCCTTGGGTTGACCCTGAATGGCTGGAGGACTTGGACATGGTTAACCATCTCAAAGAGAGCATTTCAAAGGAGTGTGGCCCACTCCTATCGTGACATTTTGTACAGTCTGTTCATACACAGCCTTGTGACTGTGTATGGTCCTCCAGCCCTTCTTGTGTGCTACCCAGGCTCAATGTGTTAGTGTACCTACATACAAAATAAGTCTCTTAACACCCTCCCTTCTAAGTGGAAATATCAAAGTCCTCCTTACAGCCTTCTCCTGGGCACATCTCCTGGACTTTGCAATGTTTCCTCTCTCATCCCTAGCTCTAAGTACATCTTCCCCCATCAAACCTGTTTTAAAATTCTCCTTCCTAAGTTAACAATTCTGTTTGCAATGTTTTAATTTAGTTTAGCTAAGACTGCTGGGTTTGGGCACCTTGTATGTGCACTGACCGATTATAACCGAGTGTGCTCTCATTTACACTGGTTTATACTTTCAAAAAACACATGCACGCTGCTAACAGGCAGCTAGTCTATCGAACACTCACCCCCCCTTAACTGTATCTTTAAGAACTTGAGGATTTTTTCCTGTGCAGTAGTGGTTGTTCAAAAATATGTATAAATTTTAAATATATAAATATTTGAAAGTTTTAATTAGAGTTGAAGAACGTTTGAATCATTGCAAAACAGAAGGCTTGTGACTTTTAACTCAAAACACAAACCAGACCTTTAAAAAGAAATTGACTATAATTAACTTTCCAACATTTCTTGTAGTAAAACAAACAACTTATAGAAAAACTGT
>JAAGNO010025706.1:64659-93506 GCA_033439905.1 Ceryle rudis | reverse complement strand
AAATGCATTCATGAAAATGAAATTGCAATGGCTTGCTTTCTCCGAAAACCCCATCAAGGTTTTTGTTATAGCACTTAGACCATGCACAGGCTAAAGCTGTTACTTTACCTCCACAGTTCTATTTTGGTGATGAGTTTTTCTTTGCCTAAGTGACTCACTACAGACAACTACACAAAATATAATTATGTCATTTTTGCATAGAATTTGAATGGAAGAAATGAAGCGTGATCAAAGCAGATTTAGTAAAATTAATGTGTCTGTCAGTGAGAAATGGCAGATGACAGTATTTTCACACATGCAACCTTCCTTATAAGTAACAATAAAAATCTTAGGGATGTGACTATGATAATGAGTTTCAGTAATGCTGGTATGGAAACAAGTGTGCCTTGCTATCATATTAAGCCCCCAAGTATGCCCAGCTTATATCAGATGGCCTAGAAGTGCATTAAGATAATAATGTTTGTGCCTGGTTTGGTTTTTCTTTCTAAGAATCCTAAAAAGCCAAGACACTCAGTATCGTGGGGTTTTTTTGTTGGTTTTTTTTTTTAATTTGAGCATTTTGTTAACACTGGATGTTCTTTTTCTTCTTTATAACTTCTAATTCTTCTAATGTTTTACAACAGATGCATTACCCTAGTAACATTACTATTGCTTCTGTCAGTTTCTGACACCAACTTTTTTTTTTTTTACTGTTTATATCACCTACACTACTGGCAGACATTTGGATTGCGCAGGAAATCTGGTATAACCAGCTCATTCTCTAAGCAAATCCTCTCTTCTCCTCAGTTTTCCTTATAGTAAAAAAATCTGACTGAGAATGCCTTTTAAAGTCCATCACAAGCAATCCAGACTTCTTCTTAGCTTAACTTCCTGACCTGTGAATAATCTCTCAGCAATTAATTCAACCAAATAGTCACTGAGATCTCTGTGAGAGGAAGATCCCAGCAGGTAAGTCTCCATGAAGACAGACAGGTTCACTATCTAAAAATGATAGAGGACAAAACTTTTGAGAGATGAAAAAAAAGCCCTGTATGGACAGCAGCTGAGGCAGGCTTTCATGTCAGAAATCAGTTGCGCTCTGTGAAGAATCACAAAAGCAATCGGTGGACACTCAACTGCCTTGCACAGGCCGTTTTACACTTGGTAATCTTACAGTCCTCTCCTCCTTTTCTTCAAGAGATCTTCAGAAAGAAGAGTTCTTGTAACTTGGCATAGGCAAGCACCCCTGAAGTCCTTTTGCCTGATGGCTCACCTCAAATATTTTTACAGCCTTATTCTGTTTGCAAGTGAGGGGGTTTTGGCTGAGATGGAGTTAATTTTCTTCATAGTAGCTGGTATGGGAATAAACTTTGGATTTGTGCTGGAAACAGTTTTGATAGCACAGGGATGTTTTCATTATTGCTGAGCATGGTTTACACAGAGTAAAGGCCTTTTCTGGTTCTCACCCCACCAACAAGTAGGCTAGGGGTGCAGAAGAAGTCAAAAGGGATTACAGCTGGGACAGCTGACCCCAACTGACCTGGAGGGTGAGAAAGCTGGGGGAAGAGAAAGGAAGGGGGGGTGTTTGGAGTGATGGTGTTTGTCTTCCCAAGTAACTATTGTGCATGATGGAACCCAGCTTTCCTTGGAGATGGCTGAACACCTGCCTGCCAATGGAAAGAGGTGAATACATTCCTTGTTCTGATTTGCTTGCATGCATGGCTTTTACTTTACCTATTAAACTGTCTTTATCTCAGCTCACAACTTTTCTTACTTATACTCTACCTATTCTCTCACCCATCCCACCAGGGTAGGGAGGGAGTGAGCATCTGGGTGGTGCTTAGTTGCCAGCTGTGGTTAAACCACAACAGCAAGCTCTGTCAGGTGCAGTGAGCAGAGGAGAAAGACTTCATCAGCTCTTCTCTTTTCCAGTTAAAGTAGAAAGTAACTGACACTACTAGACAATTCCTCAGAGCACTTACAGACACTTACAGTCTGGGATCACGTGCAGAATTGCAGGGAAGACCTGGTCTGAGGGCGATCAGTTTGCGTTCAGAAACTTTGCTGTCAGGTTGACTGGGAGTGACTGTGGTGCTACCACATTATCCCTTCATGTTGTCCTACAAACAGTCAGGTTTCAAGGACAGCACTCCTAAGCACCCTCTCCAGAGCAGGTAGAGCTCACTTCACAGGTGCCACAGTGCACACATCACTAGATTAGGTGTCAGCCTTAGCCCTTCAAAAGTGTCACAACCTACTACTATGGCAAGGCATATGTTGGAGCTAATGTATGATCTTTTTTTTTTTTTGTGAGGCAGTAGGAGATGTATTCAGGGGATGTGGCATGTGAGGGGGAACCAGATCAAATTAATTTTCTCTGCTGTGATTAAAGAAGAAAGGGTGGTGGTGCACACCATTTCAAACAAGCCTCAAGAGCCTGGTAACAGATTAAGTACAGAAAAAAATAGATGTAGATTCCCTTTTAACAACAATAATACCTACACATGTAGGAGTGGAAGACACTAGAGGGATCCATTCTGCACACCCGGTTCTGAAGGATTAACTATAACTAGATTGCTGCTTTATAGACTAGAGACAACTCTGAAAATTTATTGTGAGGCAGAAAAAGATACATTCTGAAATAACACATTCATTGGGCTGGGGAAGGGCCAGATCAGCAGAATGCAACAGAAACTTAATAAAATGGAGTTTGTATCCAGATTATAATCAAATCTTAAAAGGCAGAATGCCAGATCAAAACACAGGCAATACATATTTTCCTCTTAATTATAATACAACATACCTTGTATAGCAATACGAGACATCAGTGGTCAATTTTGCTCACCTGTTAATGAATTCAGGCATCTGCCAAACTAGTTGGTTTGTTTGCTGTCTTACATAGAATCTAAAGACATCTCTACCTCTACTATCAAACGTGAGCAGCTGCAATAGTCTGTTACATGACCCTATGCATGTTCAAGAACTGCCCTAAAGCTGACACTGCTGTAATGTGTAGGTAGCACTGATCAGTGATCAGCTCTCACTGGTTTGTGTTTATAGCCTTGTGGTCCCCAGTACAGCCCTCTGCTTGCAATTTCAGGAGTCATCACAAAAAAAAATCCAATTTCCTCTAACAGCTCTCAGAATGATGCAGATAATATATAAAATGTTTTTTATATGCATAACTAATCATGCAGCTGCTCTTATTCTAGGTCATTGAATAGATAACAAAGGTAGAGTCAATTAGAAAGAAGAGATGGATATGGTCACAGCTTTGGTAATCACTTCTTAGTAGTAACAATTACTTCTGGCAATATGACTCAATATCATTAAAATTACCACAGCAGGCAGTGAGCAGATGGAAAGCACCACAACAGTCCTACTGAAGGGCTGTGTGGTGAAGAAGTTGCAGTAGCTTCTTCCTGAGACACCTAGTGCAGGCTGAGGTTGGGAGACAGAAAATTACTGGCCAAAAGACTAGTAAGTGCAGAAGTTCATCAGCCCTCAGTTAGAAACAGGAGGAAACACTCTTTTGTATAGATTAGAACAGGACTATGTGATAACACTGTCCATAGCAATAGGAACTTGATTTCTTACCCTTTTGAGGCTCACATTCTTCTTTGCTTGCCAAGGGATGCAGGAAACCCACTCCTGGCTCCCAGTGCCAACAGTCACAGTGAGGCAGCAGCACACGCAGGGACAGCATGTACCAGCTCCTGCACGGCACAAGGAGACTCGGGGGCTTTGACCCACAACCTTCCCACCCCCTTCAGCTCAGACCCTGCTGCAAGCACTCTGTGATCAGCAGGGTCCTTAATCACAACAGGGACAGGTCACACACTTGCAAATTCCAGCTATCAGGTAAGATTTAAGCAATCAGCATCACAACATTCTTCCAGAGTAGGGAAAAATATTGGTAACTTCAGTACTTCAGCTTTTAGAAGGCATTGTAAAGCCTGCTGGTATCCTAGGTTATTTGATTTGAAACACTAAACCCCTAGAAGATACTTGGTTTATTTCTGGCAGGGTTTGGGTAACAGGAGCCGATGCTACTAGTGTGACTCCCATAAAAAGCTTCAAGCAGATCCCCCAGCTCCAAATTGGATGTATCTCTGGCCAAGGCTGAGACAATCAGTGCTTCTGTGGTAACATATTTAAGAGGGGATTACTTATTGGGCAGGTTCTTTCTTTTTGGAGAGGCATAGGACAGGAGAGAGACAACCACATGGACATTGGACACCAAGGTCGTTGAAGAAAGGACAGAGACATGCTGGAGCAGATATTCCCCTTCAGCCCATGGTGAGATGGCAGGATGACCTCCTGCAGCCCTTAGAGGCGAACAGTGGAGAAGAATCATATATGCAGTCCATGGAGGACACACCACTAGAACAGGGGTCTGATCTCTAAGAAGTCTGTGACTCTGGGAGAAGCCCACAGCAGAGCAGTCTGTCACTGGGAGGACTGAAGCCTGTGAAAGGGACCCATGCTTGTAGGAGAAAATCATGGAGGTCTATCTCCTGTGGAAGGGATTCCATGTTGCAGCAGGGGAGGACAGTGAGGAATTTCCACCAAGAAGGAAGAAGCATCAGAACTAACATAGGATGGATGGTGGCCCCTATTCCCTGTGCAACTTGACAGGTGGAGGAGGAGAGCCAAGTCTGGGAAGAGGTGAGGGATAGAGTAAAGGTGTAAAAGATTTGGTTATATTTTTCTCTGTCCTACTCTGATTCAATTGGTAAATTGGTGGTGGTGGTGGTTTTGTTAAATTTGTTTCACCAAGTTGAGTCTGTCTTTTGACTGTGACTATAACTGGTGAGTGAGCTCTCCCTGTCCTTTGTCTTGACCTCAAGCCTTTTGTTGTAGTTTCTCCTCCCCATCCCACCAGAAGGGGTAGGAGTGACCAAGAAGCTGTGTGGTGTTTAGTGCCAGCTGAGTGGGTTCAACCACAAGTGGTAGGAATGTACTAACTTACAATCAACACAGAACAATGAGTAATTGTTTACTATCAAAAATTATATTCTTTAAGTTATTGCATCAGTGAGGTTTTTGCAGTAGTACAAGCACATACCTCAGCCATAATAAAATTAATGATACTGGGAATGGCATAATTTATATTTGTGACCTTATTAAAAGATTACAATTATTTTCACATTTCCTTGCAGTTCAAAGCCCATCATCAGTGAAGACCAAGCAAGCTGATGCCCAACCAGTCTTAGAGCAATGGCTACTCTGGAAAGACAAAAGCCCTTGTTTTTATTATAGGGTGTGATGTTCTGTGGAACAGGATATCCCTTCAGTCGCAGCTGTGTCCCCTCCCAACCCCTGCCTACCCCTCTGAGGGAGAAGGGTGTGCCCAAAAGGGGAAGCAAACAAGCCCTTGACACTGTGCAAGCACTGCTCTGCAATAGGGAAAGCACTGGGTTTTCATAAATGCCAGTTGTTGAAAATCCAAAACATGGCACCATACCAGCACCCATGAAGAGCATCAACTCTATCCCAGCCAGACACAGTATGAGGACATATGATGCAATACCCAGTTCAGGGGATTCATCACTGAAAAGGTTTTGGAGCTTTGACACAAAACACAGTTCTTAAGAAACAATACTGCCAAGTGTCAAACAAGATAAAACTCCGAACTGAGCAGTTACTGGGCAACTTCAGGTACTAGGAGGTTTTGACTGGGTTCAGCTGGCCGACTGAAAGAAGACCTCTTCCATATTCCTTCTGCCTTTTGAAAAGTAAGCATTTGCAAGTAGCTTCAAAGAGCTTTCAGGCTTTTCCTCCTGAAGCTGATGTGAAAAGAAGAAATAATACAAGCGCTATGAACAACGGAGTTACATTACATTACTGCACTCACAGGACATTGCGTGAAGCCAGTGCTGGATAGGGTGTGCTAAGCTGAATGATTATCAAAGCCTGACAGCTGAACAGCCTCCCCACAATTACATTCTCTGGCCTCAGAAATTGCCCTAAACAGCAGAGCTTATGGAATTCAATCATTTCAGGGCAGAACATGAAACCTCCTTTTGGCACCTTCTCTGGAGTAAAAAAAATAAAACTTTTGAACACAGGGCTTTTTTTTGTTTTGGGACGGGGTTTTTTTTGGTCTTTTTTTTGTACTCATTAAAAATATCTGTTGGATTCTTTTAGTACGACTCCAGCACTTCTTGGCAGCCGCCACTGCTTTAACTGCTTCCGCTCTTTGCACTGACAGTGCATTTGTAGCTTGATGACTACCTGAAAATAGCATTATAAACTAGCATCTCCCCGATTACTTACATAATACTTCATCAAGACCCCACTCAAGACATCAGTCCCAGTGGAAATACACAGTACAAATAAGCTACAGAAATACTACTAAGAATCTAATCCTGAGCTAAAGACATTGGTGCTGACAGTTAAATTTCACACGTAACTGCCCATGGGCAGGGTGTCAGTATTTAAGATCAGGCTAAGCAGAACTGCATGCACTTACACAGACAGAGGCATCCCACCAGCCTTAGCAAATATTTGCAACCAACATTAGATTGGATTTTAGCTAAATCATCACTAAAGATTAACTCATCTTCAGGTGGATAGGCTTTTAATAAAAGGAAATCTCCACAGAAAGAAATTGCTCAGAATTTAAGAGACTGGTGGTGTTGAAAAGATGAGATAAATCAGTCTATCTCTCAGTCCCCAGGAGAGTGGTGCAACTCGCAAGGGAAGTCACATAAACTTGAGAAGGAGTAACACAATTAATTGGAGATCTTTCAAAACATCAATTGACAGGAATATAGAAGAATGTCTACCTTTTCTTTCCACAGCTAGTAACTACAAAATATTTCAGCAACAAGGTCTAGTAAGAAACAAACCCTGCATGGATTCACCAAAAGTAACAGGGACAAACTCAGCCAGCCAGGGATCCAGCTGAGCTGCAGCATCAATCTGCTCCTCAGGCTCTGCAGGAAAGGGATGCACTTTGATTTGATGCATCCGTGTGAGGAAAATGGCATCTGAAGGCTGTAAAGAGCACATGTCCTGCTGAATTAACAGCTGACATAGCTGTACATAACAGGACCATTAAGAAGAGTGGATGAACTCCATTATCCAAATGTGCCGAGTGATTTTTGTCAACAAATGGCTTCTCCCATCACACTTGTGCAGATTTCAATGTATTGACATATGAAAACATCAACTTCAGTTCACTGTAAAGTTTTCTTTTTAATTTTACCATAAAAAGGCAAAATAAAACTCTTCCACTGTAATGTTATAGCTTTTAATATTCCTGAGCTGCATTTTAGAAGCAAAAGTATTCTTAAATGAATTTAACAAGAGACACTGCAGCCTTACTTTCCAACACCACAAGTAAAAATAATTTAGCAAGAAGGCCCCTTTTTCAAAAGACAATGGCTAGCTCTGTATGTACCTGAAAAAATGCTTCATGCGGTTCTACACCACCTGAAGTAATTACAAAGCCATATATGCCAACAAAATAACACAACAACTTTTCAACCATTTTACCACTGCTTCTTACTTCCTACATCAGTGTGCCTCTCTTACATGGAAAGTATTATTATACAAATGGCATTGCATGCCAGAATAATTTGGGCCACAAAGCTTGGCACCGTACAGACATCCAAAGGAATCGTAGCAGTTCAAAAGATATCCTGCATCTCTTTATAGTCAGTTTTAAAAACTCTGTGAAAGTTCTGCTATACATCTCAGTCAGCAAAAACTCTACTTTCTTAAATGTGATTTCACTGAATGCACCAGAAAGCATTTTAAATCTGTATGTAATAGCTTGTCACATCTGGAGTTCCTATAACTGGGACCCGTGTATTTCTCAAGCCAAATTAGGTGATACAGAGATAAAACCTAAATCCACTAAAATTAAGGTTTATAAAACTGAAAAACAAGCAAACAGGTTGGCTTTTAGCACTGTAGGAACTCGAGCACAAGCACAGGTGGTTATACCTACATTGTGGCAGAAACCTAAAAAGAGACAACAAAGCACGAAGGAACGTCAAAAAAACCAGGCATCTATTTCCTTGATTTCAGGGACTAGAGGCAAGTTAAGCACTGACTGAAACAAACGTGCTTTCCACAGCAGTCACACCGATGAGGTCTCGTTTACAACTTTCTGGCCCTTTTGTCCAACCACAGCATTTCCAAGGAGCCAAGGCCCCCACTACCCACTCCAAGTACTCCTTTGCTTGCTCAGTGATCTCCTCCGGTGCCTTCGTCTCCTGCTTACGCTTCTGCGACTACGACTTCTTTCTCTTCTGTCTCGTTTACGTTCGCTACTTCGAGTTGTCCTGTAACGTGAACGTCTGGGGCTTACACTTCTTCGACGAGGACTGTGGCTGCGTCGAGGACTGTAACTTCTGCTAGAGTGTCTATAATACCTCCTTTCTTTCCGGCGCTTTTCATCCTGATAACTCACATCCCTTCTGTGTCTGCTCCTCTCTCGTTTACCCTTACTCTCATCAGTGTTTATGCTGCTACATGAACGGCTCTTTCGTCTCCTTGGCTCTGTGCTACGTTTGCCCTGCTCACAGTGTGAGTCCTTCCTGCAGGTATTCTGGTCGTAGCTGGAGAGGCTCTTCTGCTGCTGGTTATTAGTGGGAACACATGAAAGTACCCCCGAACTTCTTTTCTCAGACCATCTCTCAGAGTTTGTGGTATGAAGTTTCTGACCTTCTTTGACATGAACTTTGTCATGAATGTTGCCATTCAAGTACCTGCATTGAGTGTTTACACCCTCAGGGGATGCTACTTCTCTTTGAGAGCCAGGAGTCAGTTTGTCTGTAACAGCCTGTGCAGAGGTAGAAGTGATGCAGCTGGATGACACAGTGTGTGGAACACCATCAGGGGTTTTCGGCCTGTCAGACTGAGATGCTTCAGTTTCTTCCTTGTTTTCATTAACTGCATCCATTTTCTTACTCAGAAGATTGTTCAGTAGTTTCTCCCTCAGTTCCTTTTCTTTTCTCTGCAACCCCAGTGCTCTCTCTTTTTCTTCTTCCACACGTTTGAGCTCAGCCTCCTGGAGCCTTCGTCTCTCCTCTAGCTCCTGAAGACGGATCTTTTCTTCATTTTGTTCTTGCTCCAAAATCTTTACTGTCTGAAAGAAAGTCAAGGGAAAGGTAAGAGAAAAGAAAAAAAAAAAAAAGAAAAGTAGACCTGCTCATGCTTCCAAGTTATACCATAACATAAAAGCAGCAATATGGCAAGAAAATAAAATCTAACAAACAGAACTTAACCATCCCAAAATAAAATGGTTGTTTCCCTCTTAAAAGGGAAAAAAAAAACCAAAACAAAACAAAAAAAACCCAACCAAACAACAAAAAAAAACCACAAAAACCCACTAACACACAACTGTTGCAAGATGAAACGTTGGTATTAGTCCACAAACTCTTTTAAGTGTTAATTTTTTGCATATTTTTCACAGGGCAAAACAAATCTTGATCTTCATGGCTTCTTAATATGATAAGAGCAACACACAAACTAGAACGTGAAATTCATAGTAAAAATAAATTTATCAGGGACAACACCTGAAGGTTTCATTAAAATTTAAACCACTAATTTATCTTAAGATGATTGCAATCCGTGTTTCATAGATGACTTTACAATGAGTCCATAAAAACCAGCAAATAATTAAAGATACACTTAGAAACTTATTCTCCTTTTGTCAACCACTTTCGAAACTCACCGTACTGGAAAAGAAGGGTCAAACTTTTTTTTTTTTATTCTGATGAACAGCTTAGTATTTCTGGGAGTGAAAGAAACACTGCTCTATTTGATCAGGCAACCCTCCTATTTCACAGCTACAAAATTACAAAGCCTGAAAAAGTATTTCTTCCTTCTCCTAGCATTTAACTGACCACGTCACTGTACGAGTTCAAAACCACTCCTCAGGTACACTGGCATCAAGGGAAAAATAAACAAAACCTGTGCTTTGCCACAGTTCTGTATTTCTACAGAAAATACTTATCATACATTACCTTACAGCCTAATATGACTTTATCCAAGTCTTAAGCAAATGACATCCTGTTTCAGTGAAAAATAACAATACTGTTAAAGAGACAGAATCTAATATTCAAAACCTTAGCTGATGATACTCTTCCTACAGAAAAATAATTTTGCCTGTTTTCCCAACATTGACTAATGGAAGCTCATTCTCTGAAACTGCAAAAAGACAGTTAATGAAACTACTGAAAGCCACATAGGAAACAGTATCAAAACTGGAATTACAAAGGAGTTTTGTATCTTATCTTCTGGGTTTAGTTAACTTTAGCATGTTTACATATTCTTTTACTGGACTTAACAGCAAGCTTGCCGATTAGTTTACAGGTTCCCGTTCACTCTCCTGTTTACCTACATGTGCCTATTTTACCAAGGAAGAAATACTGTTTCATTGCACTTCTTTAAAAAATTTAGTCTGGGGAATGGCATCTGCAGAGGTACTACATCTGTTGTTCAATGAACAGCACTCCCCACCCCCTTTCATGTCAGTAAAAGGCTTTGTTCTGCTAGGTTCTTCATTAGCTTCTGAAATAAATATTGAAGTTACCTTCGCCCTGCTTAGCAGTTCTGCAATTAGTCTAATGGACTGAAGATTTCTCTGAGCTAACAGGAGCTTCCTTTCTTCTAACTTGATCTTCTCTTGCAGTTTTTTCTGTTCTTCAGCTTGAAGCTTTTCAAGTTGCTTTTTATTTCGTCGGACTTCACGATCTTTCTGTTTCTGTTCTCTCTTGCGCAACTTTTCTTCTCTTTTTCTCTCTCTCTCAAATTCTTCAAGCTCTCTCTGCTTCCTAAAATGAGATTAATATTTTTATTTTATCTAGGGCAGGTACAATTTTAGAGTCCTACTCTATGTAAAAGTGTATTTTGTGATTTGAGTAAGTTCCTAAGTAAGTCTTGTTGATTACTAAAATGCACAAGTAGAAAACAGCCAAGATTTTAACCATTAGTTGTGATAGTAAACAATTATCAGCCTCTCAATATATAAAACCAAGTCTGAATCCAAACAAAAAACACAGCTACAACAAAAATTTGTATTTTTCTAAAACCAATTTGATCAGAGACAATAAACTGTAAGGACACGAGTTTGATGAGTGGACCACTCAGTAGATAAGCAATTAGCTAGACAGCAGCTCTCAAAGAGTTACGATCAATGGCTCAATGTCCAAAGGGAGACCTGTGATGAGTGGAGTCCCCCAGGGATTGATACTGGGTCCAGTGCTGTTTCACATCTTTGTCAGTGACATGGACAGTGTCACCCTCAGACAGTTTGCCATGGATTGAGAGCAGCTCTCCAGAGAAGGACTTGAGGGTGCTGGTTGATGTGCCCTGGCAGCCCAAAAAGCCACCCATACCCTGGGATGCATCAAAAGATGCATGGGAAGCATGTCAAGGGAGACGATTCTGCCCCTCTACTCTGCTCTTGTGAGACCCCACCTGGAGTACTGCATCCATCTCTGAAGCCCCCAGCACAAGGACATGGATCTGTTGGAGAGGGTCCAGCAGAGGGCCACAATGACGATCAGAGGGCAGGAGCACCTCTCCTGTGAGGGCACACTGAGGGAGCTGGGTCTGTTCAGCCTGGAGAAGAGAAGGCTCTGGGGAGACCTTACAGTGGCCTTCCAGTACCTGAAGGGGTCCTACAGCAAAGCTGGGGAGGGACTTTTTATAAGGGCATGTGTTGACAGGACAAGGGGCAATGGTTTTAAACTAGAGCAGGGTACATTTAGATTAGGCATTAAGAAGTTATTTACTATGGGGATGGTGAGACACCAGAAAAGATTGCCCAGAGAAGTTGTGGACACCTCATCCCTGGAAGTGTTTAAGACCAGGCTGGATGAGGCTTTGAGCAACCTGGTCAAGTGGGAGGTGCCCCTGCCCATGGCAGGGGGGTTAGAAGTAGATGATCTTTAAGGTCCCTTCCAACTCAGGCCATTCTGAGTAACAACACATCAGGCAGCTGGGCAGTCAATCATCACAGTGAGAAGAAAATTACCAAGCCAATTAATATGTGCAGAGGTTCTATCTTTATTTCAGTGATTAGGACAAAATGGTAGCAAAATGGTTTCCAAGATCAAGTGTCTAATGGCACAATTTTTAGGAAATTGAGTATTTTGCAGACTTAATATTTTGAGCTGAACATAAGTATTAGTGATAATCTAAATAACCTTACAGTTTCAGAAACTGTTTAATATCTAACAATCAATAAGAATTTATATACATCAAGGCAAATGGACACCATAAAACCTCTGAAACATTTGTGTTTATATTCTGTATAGCCGCCTCATGACATTTGCACCCCTATACATTTTCTTCAAATGTCACTGTTAAGATATGCTATGCTTGAATCCCATCTCATTCCTGGAAAAATACTGATGTTAAAAACAACTTAGCTTTATAGCATCAAAGCTACTTAGTAGCAGAACTGGTGCATTGCTTTCCATCCTCCATTATAATGCAAAATTCTTCCATCAGAATAGCTACATGTCATGTAAACTCCCAGCTCTTAGAATTACTGTTCAAGAACAAAGAGACAAGTAGGTATAAAACAATCCTCTCCAAATCCCATAATCCCTGAACTTTATTGCCTCAAAAGGAACATTCTCACTCAGTTTTAAGTGTTTCACTTGAAATACAGGAGTAGAATTGTGAAAGAACACTTGTGTTAGTTATTTTCTTCCTATTGATGCTGATAGGAAGAGGTAATTAGTTTTGTTATGCCTGACTATTAAAAATAAAACTGAACAATAAACAGTAATTACCTCTCTTCCTCTTTTTGTTTCTCCTCAGCTTCTTTCTCTCTACGTTTTTGTTCTTCTCTCTGTTTTTCAAGCTCTTGAAGCTTTTGCCTTTCAAGCTGACGCTTCTTAATTGATGCATCACTGAGATGTTTAGTCGAGTCAAAAGAAACCTTTATGGAATACAATTGAAAACAATCTTAAGTAGACCAAAAAAAAAAAAAAAACCAAACAAAAACAGAACACCTGACAATTTACACAATCTCCACAAATTTACCCTAGCACAATGGTATCCAAATAATAGTGTAAGTACAATCAGAAGTATAAAACCTTTTCAAAACAAAGGGAACTTCTCTATGGACCCAGAGCAAGCGCCGAAGTACTATCACCAGATAACTGAGAACTAAATTCCTGCATGCCAGCACAATCAGATACCACTTTACACTTTGAGTGCGCCTGATATGCAAAAGTAAACCCTTGTGTGGTTTAGGCCTTTGCTGTCCAATGCTTTCAACCTGTCAGAACAGCAACATACAAAACTCTTTCAACTCATGTGTGCTATTAGGGACTGTACAGCACTGAGCCAAAATGTGCCTAAACTCTCTTCAGCAGAAGAAACAGTTCTACAACATTCAGCACCTGGTTTAAGCAAGTGCCTCCCCATCAATTCTACCACCATGATTCCAAAATTGAGGTACACTGGGCTGAAGCTCCAAGTTTAAGACTGAGAACACAAGAGAAAAGAAAGCTACACAAATCTGAGCAATGAAACCTGGGAAAAGGCTCGGCTTCCAGGACTTACAAGCACACCTTGGCCATGTCCTGCTGCATGTGGGAACAGGACATCAGCTGACATCACACCCCTGGTGTCCTAACCTCCCATTCTAGATATCCCCTGGGTGCAGGAAGGGCTCTATAATACACTCCTGCAGGCCCATCCTCAAGAACCACGGGTAGAGAACAAGGAGCACAGGCTCTGCTGTTTAATTCACCCAGGCTCTATGTAAAATGATGCTTCACTTACAAGCTGAAAGGACAAACAAGTGAAAACAGACAAGGTGTTGTGACCTTGTATGAAAGGGATCTGTCCTGACAGCACAGTTGCAAACACAGGCCCGTCTCTTTCCTCTCAATCCCCATGGCAGCTGCCAGGAAGGCACAGTTCTGCTTGCACGGCCAAACTAAACTTGGGAACTGTGATCCCCTGCATGTAAGTGACAGTTTGAACTTCTCATCCCCTTGAAAACCTTGAGGGTCAAGGTACAGTTTCTATGCTCCAACTAACAGACTTTGATAACAAGATGAAAAGATTACAGTGTTTTACTTAAACTGACTAAACCACAACTGGAATAAATATTTCCATGTTCCTACATTACACAGAGAAGCACTCAAGCTTTTTCCTGGAATACCCTTTTTGATTTGATGAATGGCTATTGACCATATTGAAATACACCCACAAACATTTCACACAACCAATATGTTAATGCACAGACCACCTCCAAACATACCAGAGCAAGTCTTCTTCAGGCCATGCTCTCATAGATACTACATCTGAACAGACTGTCTTGTTCTCTCCTGTCATAGTTGTATTTTCTAAGACAATGAGGTTACAGAAAAAAAAAACCAAACATCTGGAAAGCTCTGTATGTAAATATGAATTAAGCATACTGCATTCCCAGGAAACTGTGCTACAGATTAACACCATCATTTACATTTCTGTGCAGCCTTTCTGTATGTGAACTGCAGCAATGATTAGCTGTGTATTCCCCAGGCCACACACTATTAAAGTTCACTGTTCTGACACTTGTCTGGTAGACCTTATTATTAATGCAGGGGCCAAATACAAAGGCTGGGAAATTCTCCCCCCAGATTTCTATCTGTAATGAACACAAGAGAGAACAATGCACTTTGAAGTCAGCCTTCCTGTAAAATACATCTGAACTTGTTCTGAATTTTAGGTGAAATGACAAGATTTATAAATACATACTACTTTCTAAAAGATATTTATCAGGTCATGTTCATATACTTGGTCCTCCCATCAAGCAGTTCTCATTTCTAGAACTGTCTTTTTAAAATAAATAAATAAATAAAGTCAAAACCTGGCACATTTAGTTCATGTAGTCTAAGACATTTCTCTTACATCATTTTCCTTTAAAAATTCTATTATGGTTGTTCCGTAAAAGCACATTAGTGCTGCTAATGTCACCTGTTGTCCTCACTACAGTATACAGATGTGGGTTTTAAGCACTAGAGAAATAACTTTTAGTTGGACACAGTCTTTTTAAGTCGGTTCCCTTAAAAAACCAGCCCGCAGTTCCTCACCTTTATATTGCAAGCCACTGCTTTGCCATCATCGCCTTTATACATCAGCTTCATCCCTCGCAGGGCGTTCATGGCCTTAATGAAACCTGCATACTCTTGATATTGAACATAAGCTTCAAAATTTAAATGGCCTCCAAAACTGAAAGTGTGAAAATTTCTGCCAGTCATTTCTTCTCTGTAAGGGTCCAGCATGGGGATGTCCACATTACGTATTTCTCCAAAATTCTTGAAAACTTTTATAAGGACTTCTTCACTTGGTTTTTCTGAGCCAGAGTCCTTCGCTGCAAACCACTTACAAGGTAAGCCCTCTAAATGAATAGTATCTGGCCTTTCCCCCGGCAAAGTTTCATTCATATCTTTCGCATCACGGAAAAAAGAGTCCCAGTCATGTCTGGTAGGAAAGTCGATCTTATATTCTGCAGCACGGACCTTTAAAATGTCAGAGAAGCCACTCAGCTTTATTGTTTTGCCATCAAGGCATGCCAGGAAAGATTTAACCAAACTTTTGTTTTCAACCTCTCCTTCAAACCGGATGAAATCCATTGTGCTTTTAGAAATCCGCAGAGTGGAAAACTGATGAGTTTGCACCATCCCTTTCAATCTTTCCATCACTTCCCAGTTCGAAATGGATTTTCCCGGTTGTTTCAGCTGAGGAAGTGCCACACTGATGGTCATTTTTGTAATGGGTTTAAGGTATAACCCACAGGGAGCACAGAGCTCTACAGCTTCTGATGTATCATGAACTATTGTTGCAGCAGCCATAACACAGAAAAAGCATAGGATAAAAAAAATAAAAGATGCAAGTTTAAGTTGCACACCAACAGTAGTCAAATAGAATAGCCCTTATCCGTAAATAATTTGATTCTTTGGCCATTTAACCATTCCCAAGTTAAAATAATGTCTTGTAATAATACAAGAGTCAATTACAGAGTTAAAACTGAGTAGTACAAACATCTTACATTACTTTATAACTATTAGAGCCTATAAGCAATTAAACCTCAGTAAGGGCTTAGAAAAAAAAACCCAAAAAGCTGATGACAATCTTAGGAATACATGAAGTTGGTATGTCATGGCTCAGAAAGCAGCTACCCTTTCTCAGGAAGGAAGGGACTGGCGGAGCGATGTCACACCGCTTTGAAGTCTACTTAACCAGTAAACCCCAGCAGGCTAGCGCCGAGGCGGATCCCACGTTTTGGTATCTGCAACGAGAGGAAAACGTCCTTTTCATGTAAAAAGCCTGAAGCCCCACCGCCCTCCCTCCGAGCAGCGCTGAGAAGCCTCAGCGGCACAAGGCAGGGGAGCGCCGTGAGCCACACCGGAGCAAGCGACCACCACCAGCCGTACAACCCTCCCGCGGGAAGGCCGGCGGCTGCCCCCAACGAGAGGAGCTCAGGCGGCGGGGCGAGCCCAAGGGATAGACGGCCCAGCGGGGAAGGGCCTCTCCGATCCCCCCGGGCCGTGCCGGGTTACCCTCTCCCTCCGCCGCGAGCTCCCCTGGGCGTTCCTCAACCGCCAGAGCCCGGCGGCGCCCCGCCAGCCGCCCCCTCCCACGCGAAGGGCCCCTCCCGGCGCCCGCCTCACCCGCGGCGCCCGTCGGCCCCACAGGCAACAGCCGCCAGCCCCGCGTGCAACACCGCCCCCGGACCCTGCCCCTCCGCGCGCCGCCGGGACCCGCTTCCGCTTCCGCATGACGGGACGCACCCCGGCCGGCCAGGGGGCGGGCACAGTCTCTATGGCCTCCCTCTCTATGGCGGCGGCGTGAGAGCGGCGCCTGGCGGCCCGGCGGGAGAGCAGGGGCTTAAGAACGGCGTGGCCACCGGGAGGCGAGCGGCGGGTTTGCTTCCTCGCGTCCCCACAGAGCCGCGCGCTGTACAGCGTGCCTCGCGCGCGGGCACCCGCCAGGTGTGGGCTCCTGTGTTCTCCAATAAGGTCCTGTGGTTGCCCCATAAGGCCATTAGTGTGGCCAGCAGTGGAGGGAGGGGGTTCTGCCCCTCTGCTCTGCTCTGGGGAGACCCCCCTGCAGTGCTGGGTCCAGCTCTGGAGTCCTCAGCACAGGAGAGACAGGGACCTGTTGGAGCAGGGCCAGAGGAGGCCCCAGCAATGCTGGGGGGGCTGGAACCCCTCTGCTGTGAGGCCAGACTCAGACCCTCCCCTGACACACCGTCCAAGGATACTTCCATGGATTAAGGGAGACTGTGGATTGAGTGAGCTTCACATCCTCCCCCCGCTTTGGTTGAGTGATATCTTGGGCACTCTTGTGTGGGATGTTACCCCTTTGTGACAGTGAGTGTGTGCCTATTCTGGTTCATCTTTCCTTAAGGTTTAGGAATTAGTTGTGTAGTAGTTAATTCCCAACAGACATCCGAACTTGTGTTTGGTCAGAAGGAGCGCTGGGTGACTTCGATGCCAATAAACCCCATTTTGGATAGCGGCTGCTGTTTGGTTTGTGGGTCCCACTATGACAACCCTTTTCCTGACTTCCGCAAATAGTCTAATAGAAGATACCACTTCTGCCTATAAACTTTCTCAGCCTTACTTTCAGTAGTTACAACACCGAATCCCACGAAACTTCACTAGAGGGAGTGCTTGTTATTTACATATATATAAACACAATTAAAATAGGTTAAAACCAGCAGATTTGTAGGCAGCAGGCTTTGTACTCGTACCAGAATACAGACCATTCTTCCTTTCTTGGAAGAGAATATAATTTTCCCAGCTACACATGGTCTTATCTGTGTTCTTCTGTTCTTCCTGAAATGCCCCATTTTCTTAACCTTAATGGTCATTCGTGCTAATGCCTGCAAGAAGTTACTGTGTGTGTTTACATAAAATAAAACAATCCACGATAATTCCATTTCCTTCCATCTTCCTTCCTCTCCAAAACACATCAAATAATAATAAAACAAAAACTCTTTTGATTTTAAAACTTAGCTGTATGTTGGAGAATGATTTCTCTCCCATGCTCATCTGAATCTTTTCTACTATATAATACCTAGAAATTCCCCTAGTATATATCTTTTTATAAAGTGAATATGTGGGACCCTGTGGTTAATTTCAATACAATTGCTGTTTTCTGTTGTCAGTGAACAGGGGACATCTCTATTCTCTCTCGCTGAGGGAAAACAAACTTAGTCACTGTGCAGTCAAACAGTTTATGAATGGTATTCAGAGGTGGAGGCAGCAGCACAGAAGAATTGGATGACAAGATTGCAGAACTGTTGAAGAGTCATGACAATGTTGTTTTCAGACTTTAAATAGCCTCTCCCCGCAGAGCAAAATTAATCCCTGAAGTGGTAGGAACAGAGGAAAGAACCTGGAATATATTGGTTTATTTCCCATGGTAAGAATTGTTCCATTTCCTTCATTAGCTCTGCTAATTCTTTTTATTATTTTATTTTTATCTACCCGAATGCTGTGTGTCACTGCAGCGTTTAGGTAGGCAGATTGCCTACCTTTGAAAGAATACATAACATTAGACGTTATACATGTGCTGATGCAAGGCAACTTCAACTAACTGGAATTACTCATCACTTCCTGTGGCTGGTTCTCTGCAGGCCTAATTGTTGTATTCCGTTTAAAGCAGTAGAATATGACAACATGCAGAGACAATTTCACTCTCCCAGCTCATCCTTATGGCAGAGAATTGGTCTTGTTAGCAGAGATGAGGAGCACGCAAGGCAGAGCGAGCCCTTTCTTACTGATGTATCTCAATGCGCTGTGCCCACTGCCATCTATCTTACACTAAACATAAATTGCTGCATTTTGCTTTCATGAACTGTCTGGTCAAACCACAAAGTGCTGTAGCCTATAAAATACAAAAATTAGATCTAAGTTGCAAATCACGTTGTACTGTGCTCACTAGGGAGATGTAGGTTTTCAATAGTTGCAGTACCGTGCTGTCAGATGCACTACTGATTATTTCAGTTTTTGTACAAGCACCCACAAGATGCTTTCACATACTGACAGATTTCAATAGCTATCACTTAAGTCCAAATCTAAAAGATTAGGAGTTTTTTCTACTTTTTCCTACTAACCATTTAGGAGAAAATATTTGAATGTGATTCAAATCAACACTCAAAAATTAAGTACTTCCTCCGCAATATTACATGTGACAGATTGACACCGAGCATAAAAGCATCTCATGTTTTTAAGTATATTCTTTGAATCCAAAATTTTTCTTAGCAATTTATGGAGTGAAATGCAAGAGCTGGTGGACTATCTCTTCATCTGTTCCTGAAGCAGAGAAGAGCAGGTTAATGCCAGTAACCTTCCTCCTTATTATATTTCTCTTTTAACAAAGGGAAGAATTCCGCAAGATTCAGTACTAGTGCAGCTGTTGACACCCCAAAGACTTCTTTTTAAAAGAGGTGAAACTGCATTATTGTACTTGTAGAACTATGAATTTCTGAAACACATTTAAGCAGAGAAGATCTCTGTAGGTTCATCCTGCCCTCCCCACTTATGCTTCACCTAATCCAGAAAGACCAGAGATATTTTCATAGATCTGGCATAAGTGACTATGGCATCAGTTCAGTGTTTCAGCAGCTATGCCTGTAGCCCAGCCTTGCTTCCCAACACACACATCAGGGAGGTCAAGGGATTGAGTGGCAGAATACAGTACTGAGTTTCTGTTATTATTGCTTTTTTTCTCCTGGCTATCCTCCTTCCTCATTTTCCAGGGTCTGATTGTGAAAACTGAAAAGCTAAACAAAGGGAGGATGACCAATCCAGATCACATTTGATTTGCTCATAGCATTGCTCTTTTCATACTGAAAGATACTGTCAATATGTCTCAGAATGTGCTGCCAGGGCTCATTCATTTTAAGCTTTACATCTTAAAAAAATGTCTTACAGTCACTTCTGTTGACTGTGAGTTTATACTATAATGCAAATTAAGACATCTGAAATAATCATCAGGTGGCTTAAACCAGTGCCAAAGTTTTATCAAAGTTTGTTTCTGGCCCATAATATGATATATATTCTTTATCTATCACTATACCTCTACCTATATATACACGCATCCATGTACATATACAAACTGTACTATGCAAACCCCCTAAGCTCCTTCTGCAGCCAGCAGAGACACACAAGCACGTGTAGGGAAAGCCCTCAGGCATTCTGTGATTCTGTACCAGGGGATGACAAGCCAGCCTAGGATGAATTTGTAAATATGCTCCTCCCTTCTCTTCCCCTGATATGTCAGGAGGTGAAGAGACCACTTCTGAAATGTTTAGATATGAAAAAAAGCCTTGGTAGTCAGAACAAAACTCTTAAGTTACCCTGACACCACATACAGCTAATACAGGGCAGCAACCAAGCTCCAGCCAGAGACTGAAAGATCCTGAAAAGATTGGGGTGTTGTCTTGCCACAAATGAGCGGATATTCTCAGTGGATATCAGGCAGCCTAAAATGCCTACACTTGAAGAGCCTCTGTCACGTATCAAGTTAAGGTGGCATGCTTCAGCAGCAGTCTTCTAGTTGTGGTCAGTTCAGGACATTTTTTCCCATGAGAGCTATTTGATACTGTTTCCTATCTCTGCTTCCCTTGATTTTAGCAACTGCCAAATCAGTCTGGTAAATGTGATGCTGGAAGTGTGGATCTACACTGGACCATGCTCAAGGAAGCATGAAAGTTCAATCCACCACCAAGATACAAGAACTTGCAAAGATCCTCCCACACCTTCCTGTTCCAGGTCTTCCCATTAAATCATGGGAAGAAATAAGTGATAAATGAGGCTACATATGCTGAGAGTGGACAGAGTTCTGGGGAAGGCAGCTACAGCATTGTCACCTATTTTGCAGGAGGAGAATGTGGATTCTTGAGTGACAATTCATACAAGTGACAGTCTGTGTGAGTTGGCTCTTTGTAATCAATTTACAGGGGTTAGGATACACTCAACCAAGGTTTGTAGGAGAACTCGATTTAGGGCAAGGCTTCTTGCACATTTTTTGGTCTGTCTAATGGTTGTATTTTCTCATGAGAAGGTATCAGCAATGCTGTCTGTATAAAAGGCTGATGAGAAGACTCTGAAGAAATGTGATGCAGCCTTGACCATCAGGTAAAAAAACTTTCCATAAGAATTTGCAAAATGCAGATGGTCTTTTTCAAGGGCCTGGAGCATTCAAGCAGGCCTTAACTGCCCTGACCAGCATCACCTGGGTCACACACTGGTGGATCCTGTGCCCAAGGGCTACATCTGAGCCATGGTATAGGTAGTCCTGACTGACTGGCTGACTGGATTCCTGGATTGACCCTGGACTGGACTTGGCACCTCAGCTCTCTATGATGATCACCAGGCAGTCAGAGGAGCCTGTCCCTGTCACCAGCCTGGCCTTGCTTTGGGGCTGTGGGACAGTGCCCTGACTGGTGGAGGTGCTGCCCCATGAGCTGTGGAAACCTGGGGCTCCACTTGCCTCATGAAGAAACCCCAATCTTACTGTTCCCTGACAGCTGGCTCAAGCCAGGTGTTTGACATAAATAAAGATTCTGGTAAGTGTTCTCAGAATAAGCTGCAACAGAAAAAGTGGGCATTTGGTGAATTGCATAACTGCCAATAATCTTCTGTTCAAGCTCTGCAGAGAACTGGATGAAAATTATGAGCTGAAGATGTCTTCTGAGCCTTCAGTTTATTGAGAATAGGATGAAGCAATGACTCTGCTAAATGCTTATTTGTGTTAACAAATTCATAGACTGCTTTCACTTCATCTCTCTTTTGGATCTTTGATATATTTCCCCCAGGTAGGTGATTCCACATAAGAAGTAAGTTAAAACAGGTTCCAGACAGTGCCAGTGTAACCATCTAGTGGTCAAAAGCTGCTGTTGAGGAGCGATGGCATCTTCTCAAAGAAGAAGGATTTACAGTGGTACTGACTATCTACTGGAACCTGGAATGCTAGGAGGGGGTGAAGTCTCTCCCTTCCTCCACCTTGCCTGCTGGGCCTCCACATTTTCACACTTCCCCTTCACTTTCACATACAGAAAGGCAAATTAAATGCCCTGTAATGAAGGACTTGGAGTCAGAGGCACACCTCCTATGTGCAACCATTCTCACTTTTCTGGGGTACTTGACTGCATTCATAGCACAGGATGAGATCACTGCAGAAGTTCACCAGGCTGTTGAGTAACCTGCACCTGGCACAGCATCATGCTGGCTCAGCCTCCATCAGCCTGAAGAACATGCCCATGGGATCCCTGCGAGCATTGATACTGTGATCAACCTGCAGCTGGACATGGGAGTTGATGGAGGACACAGCACCTGATTAACCAGACCTGCTCGTGGGCAATATTATGGACAGATGTGACCAAGTTCACCTGGGCCTATGAATCCAGTGCTTTTACCAAACAGCCTCCTCAAACACCACAGTGTTCCTTACAGCCCCTCCCCAATACCAACTGTCCTTGGTAGCTTGTGTGTTGATGGATTCCATAGCTGATCTTTACTTCTTACAGGGAGTCATCCTGTTTCACCAAGGTGGGTCACTTCACCCTGCCCCCTGTTCCAAGAAGTTGCCATGAATGGTTGATTATTCCTACAACACTTCTATCTGATGCTGTGACCTCTCAGACAGCATCTTTCAGAGCAGTTCACAGCCACAGTTTGGAAGGACGTCATAGGCCTCCTGCAAGTGCAAAACTGCTTTGAAACATCCAGAGATGGACAGATGGAAAGAGGACTTACTGGATTTATCTGAGATTTGATCACTTTGTCTTATCTGGTGATCGCTCAACAGTTGAAGGGACCTGTCCCCAGCCTGCCCCTGCTCAAGTGCTCAAGGACAGTGAGGGCTTTGCCTGCTCATGAGGTCTGAGTTAGCATTGGCCATCTCAACTTTCAAATGAAAGAACTGCAGACTCTTCATTCTGAGTTGGTTTGTGGCAATTTTGAAAGTTACCATAGACACTGGCACAAGGCATCAAGCATCATGAGAGAACATTTACAGAAAAGGGCAAATGATTCTGCAAAGTTTAGGTACTGTTCTACCAAACCTCTGTACATAAAATAGTTCTTACACATGCTACTAAATCCCAATGACTAAAATATAGTTACTAAGTTATCTATTTTTTAGGTTTTGTTGGGGATTTCTTATTTATTTATTTGATTTTTAACAGTAGTAGTATTCCTTCTGCAATATTAGGCAACATAATCTTCTGCCAGAAGAAAAGCTTTTCTTCTATTTCCTTTCCATGTCTTCAAATTTCTTTCCTTCTTATGTGGCTGATGTTCAATGGAAACCATGGGAAAAAATGGCTGTGTTTTGGATTTGTGCTCAAGTATGCTGGGGGTGCACAAAGAGCTGGGAGGGGGCACAGCTGGGACTGCTGACCCTAGCTGAGCAAAGGAATGTCCCATACTGTATAACATCATGCTCAGCAATGTAATGTGGGGGAAGAAGGAGGAAAGTGAAGACATTCAGGATGATAGCATTTGTCTTCCCAAGTAACTGTCACACGTGATGGAGCCCCAGAGATGACTGAACTCCTGCCTGATGATGGGAAGTTGTGAATGAATTCCTTGTTCTGCTTTCCTTGTTCATGTGGCTTTTGTTTTACTTATTAAACTGTCTTTATCTCAACCCACGAATCTTCTCACTTTTATTCTTCCACTTCTGTCCCTCATCCCATTGGGGAGGAGTGAGAAGGTGGCTGGGTGGTGCTTAGCTCCTGGCTGGGGCTAAACCATGACAATATTGTAGGATACGTTGCATATAAGTACAGTGGTCCTTGGTACCCATAGTGTAAGCTGTTTCTTTGTTGAGATCTTTTAAAAGCTCTTCCTTTCATTTCTTCTGCACTACTGTTGCTGATTCAAATCTCTTCAGTTGTAGTTATGGCTTTCTGTAATAAGTCCAAAGAACACAAAAACAGTACGCTGGGTTTTTCTAAATTGCTCATTTCTATGGTTAAAGCAGCAGCCTTGATTCCATTCCTTGTTTTGTAACTGATTCTAATACAACTTTGGGTAAAAAACTGACTTTATTGATCAGAGTAGACCTGAAAGATGCTTCTTACTTCAAAGTGTATAATCAAAATGAAAAATAAAATGGCTATCTAACTTTTTTAAAATGCTGAACTGCGTGACGAATAAATGAAGGCATTTCTGCAAGATATGTATGATGGAGCATTAGAAATCACCCATTTCATATCCAAACAGCAATTCCTGCAGCAGTCAGTAATATATTGAAGCTTATCAACCATTAATTGCTAGCCATCTCTATTGTGGGCCAGAACTATGAAGAACAATATGAGTGCTGTAAAAACTAACTCAAGTAAGAAATTATGTGTTATCAGGAAGTGGCAGAAAATGTAAAAATAAGGAGAAATAAAACTAACAACTCTGTTCTAGTGACATCAGCTTCAGCTGTAGCATAGTTTGTCTTGCCCTGCACTGCAGAAAATCTGACACATCATCTCTGTGTAGGATTTACTTATTCTGACAACATCTAGATACTCACATAAATACTGGATTTCCAGTATTGGGCTGCAAGACCCACAACATTGCTGCAGGTGAGCTGGTTTTGCTGACTAGTGATTCTTCAATGACTGAACAGAATAAAACTTTTTTTTATTAGTTTTCTAGTTAAGCTGCACTTTCCTATTCTGTTTGCAGTAATAGTATACACATGATAGGAAGAGAAGACAGAAGGAGAAGGAAGTCATTATAGGCTGCCTTATATTTTGTATCTTTGGGCGGTAGTAACCTTTGATATAATGACAGTTTCATTTGAAGGATAAAGTGACAGTTTTCTGCAAGTGGGGTGAGAACAAAAGGATTTTTTTATTATAAAAGAAGTAATGAATTCTACCTTAATAGTGTATTTTCACCTACACATTCTACAGTCTAATTGTTGTCTCTCTTCTAATTCAGTATGGAATAACCACATGAAGCAAGCTCTGCACTGAAGGAAGAGAAAAGTTATTTAGGTTAGTGCAAGGGGACCTAATTGTGAGTCATAGGACATGATTTAGAAAGGGAAAATGCCACGACTGCAAGATCCCTTAACCTATAAAAAGGGGAAGTCCTGATAACGGGCAGGTTGTTTTGTTTAAAAGACTTTGTAGGAAATAAATCTGTCTCGGCAAAGCTGCAAAGCCAAAGAACTTTTTGTCTGTAGTTTCAGTTGCCTACTTCACCCTTTACCCTGAACGTAGGTGGGATAATAAATTGGTATCTCCACTAGATTTCAGTGATATTTCTCTGGCTTCACAAGCTTGCTAGCATTCCAGAGCATTCGTTACTGCTTTTAGAAGGCCTTTGCTTCTTGAGTTTAGGGATGCTTTTTTTCATGCTTCTTTCCCTCTGATTGTGTCTTTAAATAATTTACACGTATATGGCTCATTGTATGTTGTGGATTATGGCATTGCAAAAGGACTTGAAGAATTTAAATTCTACATCAGTGAACTTTATCGTCCTTCCCTGCTGAGCTGGGCCACTCCAACTTTCTTTACAAAGATGGATGTTGTTCCTGTATCCTCAACTAGTTTATCAGGGACTGTGACTCTTTTTAAGCAAGTTCTCCTGACCACCAGCTTGCAGAAAAATTTCAAGCAAACATTTGCAGCTGCCCTGACTCTCAGCTCAGGACTCCCTTTTCATGCTGTGCTTGTCTTTCATTGATATTCTTATGTGTTCTTACTAAAACGGTCAGTTTAGAGATAAGGAACATCATTTTATAAGTAAAGCAGCATCCTTGTAAAAATAAATACTCAAGGCCTGCCAAGTCCAAGTGCATGACAGCTGATAGTAACTCTCTGTCATATGCAGAAGTAAACAATTTGATAGTTGAAATGCTTGTCCAATAGATTGAAATTGAATTTTCCTCCCTATCAAAACTTTTGTATAAACTCTTTCCAACTAAAGGAAATAAGCACAGTGATGTTTATTTTTAAGTGTGAATCCACTGGTCCATATGGGCACACCTGCATGCCATGCAAGGAGGGAGACAAACTCCTTAGGCAAGGTTCTAAAAAGCCACTTGGAAGGAGCCTAAACTAGTCAAAATTGATGTCGGTTATGGATTTTGTGTCTTCACCGCAGGTCCCTGCAGGAGGCAGGTGCTGAAATCTTCCTCTCACAAGGATGAAGCAGTTGTTTTTTTCCCTTAGGATCCTTCCAGTGGAAGGATAACAGGACCTTCAGGATTCATAGGCTTCCTCAGTGATGTGGGAAGCCTAAGCGCATTTCCCATCTCAGCCCAAAGGGAAACAAGCCCACCACTGAAATCATCATGGTGCATTTTTACAACATAGTTAAAACAAAATATTCTTAACACAGAAGCAACTGTTCACACTTAGGAATCTGTGGTGTTAGGTTTCTGCTTTTCAGTCCAGGTTTTGGGCACCAGAAACATGATAGTGTTTACCGCTGTTCAAACTGAAGACTTTAAAAGATAAAGGAAATTAGCACTTAAATTGCACAGTACACAAAATTTGTTGTGCATGTCTTTCTCAGAGGTCTGTTGCTCAGTCAGCAGTTACTGACATCAAGGCACGTATCAGTGGGTGATATTCTACAGCTTGTGTGATGCTCGTGTCTAAGTCCATGTGACACTACTTCTTAGAAGCACTTGGGTAAATTTTCATTTGCATACACAATATTTTTCAATTATTTTCA
Source organism: Ceryle rudis (assembly GCA_033439905.1). Lineage (NCBI taxonomy): Eukaryota > Metazoa > Chordata > Aves > Coraciiformes > Cerylidae > Ceryle > Ceryle rudis. The sequence continues at coordinate 66,852 of JAAGNO010025706.1, read as the reverse complement.
CATCAGCTTAATCTCTTCTTCAGGTATTTTAGTTTAGATCGGGTCCAGGCATTCCCTGGTGAATTCAGTGATGCTGGTCAAAGACAGCCATGCCTGCTGGTCTATCAGCAAAGCAGTTCCTATGAGCACTCTCCCATGCAGAAGGCAAATGTCAGTCAACCAGCTCCAGCCGAGCTGACCCAGTTGATTTTACCAGTGGTAATGGGGAGTCTTGCACTGTGCTTTCTCCTTCCCCTAGCTGCTGCCTGGCAGTGGGCAGATGGTAGCTCATTCCTCAGCCAGAGTCTGGCAGAAGTTTAAGATGTTAATCAGCTGTACCTATCTGTTTAGCTCCTCTGCTGGAGATTAAATACCACAAGCAGAGGCAGGTAAAATGGGTATTTGTTTACACCTCTGCTGCCCTTGTGCACAGCCCAACTTAATTAACTATGTCGGAGCTGGAGAGAAATGACACATTTTAGTTTGCTTCAGCCAACACTGTAAGAGGTCATTTGTAACGACACAAAAAGTGCACAAAACAATATATGGAGCAACTGAGGTCAATGCTTCTGTACGTGACTTTGGGTTCTGCACTGCTGCCAGGTTCAGAATCACTTTAATTAAATTGTGCACTAGTTTAAAGTAGATCTGAGAAAGCAGAAAGGCAAAATTTACCTTTTTCTTTCTCCATCTCCCTCTCACCACTTCTCTGCGCAGGAAACTGGCTGCAAATTTTGATGTTGCACTGGAGCAAAGAAAATTGCTTGTATAGAGCAGTGTCTTTTAGGAAGGCTTCTGTACATAGAGTGTGTTGCTCTCTTTGTCAACCTCCATTTAGAACTTAAAAAGCATAAGAGTTCAAGCAGTGTGCCCCAGAGTAACTAGGCTCTCACAGCAACAGGTGAAAAAAAGCCGTATCTGACTTCTGATAAAAGAAGCAAGTGAAAAGTAATGAAATACAGGTAATACACAAAGACTTCATAGGCAACAATAGTATACAAATTAGCTTACATAGATACTGACCAAGTAAGAAAACAAATATTAATATTCAAAACGGAAGTTTCACCGTGAAGATCACTAATAGGAGAATAGCCTAATAGAGGAACCAAATGGAACTTAAAACTGAGAGACTTTGAAAGAGGGTCTTGAGGAGTGCTAGGTATGGGCACTGTAGCACAGACACTCGCCCAATGAAAGAGAGAGGGACATAACTCCAAGAAAAGCACCTCTGATAACAATTAGGAATACTTGCTAAAATTTGTGTAATAATAATAATTTGGCCTAATTAATACTATTCTGATTTTGTAAAAGAGTATCAGGAGTAATACACCTAAAACTAACATGGAATTTTCTATTCTATATAAAGAGCTCTGAACATCTACTGGTTTTAATCATCACACTTTCTGACTTCTAGTTCTTGGAAAGCCCCATCTTACTTCTCACTTCTGATTTCTCACCTCTGATGCTTTCAGGTTGTTGTATTTTCTATTAGCATGAACAAAGCCAAGGTGGATGTATGTAATTTTTAAAATTTTTACTAATGCTGTGAAATCTGATGTCTATGTTACTACCCCGATCTATTTTGCTGCTATCATGTACTACTTGATATATGAAGCTCTCTTAGGAGAGCTCATGTTAAACAATCAGTCTGCTAAGGAGCAAATGAATAGCTGAGGTAATAATTTTGTTCAGCATTCCAGCTAGACTTTAAAGAGGCCATTCTGTTCCCAGTTCCAGACATTTGTGCCAGTCAGGAGGGATTCTTACCTGATGTGATTAGAATGGGGCACTACTCCTAATGCAGGCAAGTTCTCTGGTTTACTGAAAGAGGAAAGCAAATGCAAAAGCTATTTTTTAGAAATAAGCCTTAGCTTAGGAATGGATTTTACAGGGACAATAGCTGTCTGCTAAGGATCCTGTAACCATTGTTGTCATTACCTAATCTGACATCTAGGTCAGTTGTCTCCAAAGCAAGGTGCACACACCCCAAGGAGTGTGCACTGTGTGCGCTGCAATGCAGGAAGTGAATATTTTTGTACCTTTAATAAATAAAATAAAACCATACATTTTTAAAATAATGATGATTTCATCTTTATCTTATCTTTTTAATTTATATTTTTGTAGATTTTATAATGTAGAGGTCTTTAAGGACAGTTTAGACAATACTTGTGATGGTTAAGATAAATACCACTGATGTATCCTCCAGGACAAGGA
>JAAGNO010025706.1:39136-61768 GCA_033439905.1 Ceryle rudis | reverse complement strand
GAAGTGGGGGTTTTGGTGATGCTTTCTATTTTTGCTATAGAACAGTTAGTGTGAAAGTCTGGTTTTTGTCTTCCTTCCACTGTTTTCCTCACAGGGCAATTACTTGACCAATTAGGATAAACCCCAAGGAACCACTGGAAAAGTACAGTGGGTTTCACTGGTTTCTATATGACTTTTTTTGAGAAGAATGATATGTTGTGTAAGGGAATTGATAACTTCTGTAGAAAGTCCCATTAAAGGATTAAAGCAGAGCCTGAAGTCTTAAAAGCTTTTCTTCTCCACTTCTGTTTGGTAAGACACCATAACCAGGGAGTTCAACATCATAGCTTGAGGTACGTCTCTACCAAAAGGATGACTCCTAATAGGAAATGTCCACGATACTTCCTCTTCTGTTCAGCTGTGCTATTTTTTCAAGTGCTTGCATCTTCACACACACATAGCAGCTGTATTCTGTTGGTTTTTTCTCTGAGTTTTGTGCCCTGACTTCTATTTAGTAAATTACTGGAGCCTGTAAAACCATGTACATATTAGAGTAAATAAAAAGTAAGCAGAAGGGCACGGGTCTTTTTGCTTTCAGTGTCCCATATGGATGTCACAGGGGATGTGACGGCGAGCTCCCTCACGGGAGCAAGCCAGGAGCCAAAGGTGGCTGTGAGGCTGGCAGGGGCATGTCTTCACCAACCAGGGTCCATGCTGTAGCAACCAGCAAGGGAGCAGGGATGTGATGTGATGGGATGGAATGGTGACCAGGGCCAGACCAGAGCCCTGCAACTGCCCAGCAAAGCCACAGTGATGGGGCTGGTGAAAAGCCCAGCAGTGTGCAGTAGGTGATGATCAGCAGGTACAAGGTTGGGTGCTGACTGTGGTGCAGGTCAGGCAAGTACCAAGGCTGAAGACCTGGTCACAAATACGGTTCCCAAGAAAATGGAAGATATAAATCTGCTTCTGTGAAATTCCCATCTCTTTCTGCCCTGGCTCTTTCCCATCAATGTCATCCCAGGTTACCCAGCTGCACTGCAGCAGGGCTGGCTTGAGCAGGGAGCAGCTCAGCCCCAAAGAGTGGGTAAAGGTGGGTGGCAGAGACAGGAGCTGCACTTGGGGCTTTGGAGAATGGGAGCTCAGCAGCAGAGCTGGTCTGAATTTTTCCTGCAAGTATCACTGAGAAATGCTGGGTTTTCACCTAAAGTGTTTTCCTGGAAACATATTGCATTTTCAGTACAGTCGCTAGGTCCTAACTGGGGCACTCAGAGTCATGGAGTGTGGGGTCAGCAGTGTGAAAAAGCTTTAGGGTAAGGCAAGGGCCAGGGTGGCCATGGCCTGAGGACCCTGAGCTGGGAGCAGAGACTTTCATTTCTCCGTGCAGTAGGCAGTGGGCATACTCAGTAACTCAATAAAATCCTTGAGGGTTTGGTGCACCAAATAGACATGAAGCTTTCAGAAATATCAACCTCCTGGAACAGGAGCAGCACCCAAGCTGTGTTCTGTCATGAAAACATCATGATTTCTTGGAATCTTTGGGTTTTGAGAAATTTAAAGAAAAAAAAAAAAAAAAAAAAAAAAGAAAGAAAAAAGTCTCTGTGTGTGTATAGTTTTGTTTTGACTCAGACCAAACCCAAATCTTGAAAGCGCTTGAACTTCCCAGAAACCTCAGAACTTTCTGATCATCTCTGGAATGAGACTCACTCTGCTGCTCACCATTTTGTTCCTTATAACAAAAAAGGTTGATTTCTGCACGTCTGTTTTGGGAAGCACGTTGTTCTCTTGTGGCTGTAGCTGAATTTTTCAGAACAGAACATAAAAATATACTTTCACAGTAAAGAGGAGGGAGAGGAGTCTATAGCTGTAATGAGGCAAGATAGATTTGAGCAGGTAAAAGCCTTGAATGTTGAGAACATCACCCTTATTTGCATTGACTTCATAGACTCACAAAGATACTTTTTGTAGTGTGGTATAGATTTACTGCTCTCAGGAGGGGATAAAGGCAGGCAATTTTGAAATCTCTCTCTCTACAGGCAGTGGTTAGACCATAATAGGAAATGTTAGTTGATAAAAAAGAGGCTTCAATATGAAGTTTCAATATGCTACTTGATACTTCACTGCACTAAAAATATTGCTAAGGATATTACTGACATAAAAATGCAAATGAGCTTCATATCACTGTGTTAAGATATTAAAGGGTCTTCTCAGGCAGTGATGTATCTCAAGTTACACACAGGTAAAAGGTCTCATCTGAACAATATAGAGCTTTTCCACTTCTCACCAGAGGATGAGCTCTCATCAGAGGCCTTTTTCCTTTATTTATCACTACCTCACCGTTCACAGAGAAGTGTAGGGATGTGATTTGGACTAATCCTTCTGTGCAGTTACAGCTGCCTTGTCACAACCATCTCAATATAAAAGTCTTAACAGTGGGCTGTATAGTCTGGCTGACTTTTGGCAGTTCTGCCCAGGGTGATGGGTTTAGCTTCACCTGGGCACAAAAAAGTAAAAATTAACGGTGTCTGGTTTCTGGTGAGATCCTTCAGATTTCTACAGATTTTCTCCTGTGGAGAAAACAGTCCTTTGTTGGCAGTATAAGTGCAGTTTCATTTATGGATTGAGAATGTAACCCATCCATGCTATAAAATGAAAGCAAATAGTTTTAACTTTCTGTTACCTCATGTATGTATGTGTGGTGAAAATTAACTTTTCTGTGTACGTGGTTGGAAATAAGTCATGCTTTAAATAGATAGATTGAACCTTGATCTTGTCAAATTGTTATGTGTCCTTGCTTGAAACAGCTTCTGTGCCAGTGAAACTGCTCAGAGATAAGGATGGCTTGAAGTTTTTGATTGTTGGATCTTGAACTGACTTGGTAGTAAATCAAGGTCCTGGCTGTAATTTATAGATAAGTTGTGAGCTAGCTGTAGAGGTCAAGGACCCCATTGGTAAAAGACAAGGAAGGGAAAAGGAAAGCGATGAATAATTTTCAATTCAGTGCTTCCTTTTTTTTTCTGCCTTCTCATGCAAGTGATGCAAAGTCCATTTTTGAAAATCTGTTTGTGAAACAGCTGAAAAACCCCTCATGGTCCCTACTAGTGACAAACACCTAGAAAAAGAAAATATAGATGCTATTTTTTGCTTTGTGTTGTACTGATGCAGTTAAAGTTCAGCATAAAATCAACATGAAGCCACAGCATTAAGATAAAAAGATTTATGGCACCTGGTCTGAGTCAGAGAAAAAAAGTCTTTTTCTTCAGAGGTGTTTCAGATGCTTCATTACTGTCACAAGAACAGTAATGTGGGAATGATCTTTCAATTACCACCTTTGATATGGGGGCCAGAAACTTGCCATTTCAGTCATACATTAAAGTCATGGCATTAAACATGTTCTTCCTGCCCTATCTCAGCAGCAGTTCCCTGGTAATAAACAACGGGGCTTTTCAGCAGGTGACACTGCTTCAGCCTTGGGAATCCAAAACTGACTCGGCAGCATGTCTCTTGCTGTGACCCCACTCAACCCAAGGCAGCTCTGTCTGGACGAGATGAGGGCACTTACTCTGTCCTCAAGTCTCGGGCACCTTCATCCAAGGATCTTTTCTAACATGAAGCCAAGCCATCTGCACTGAGCCCCAGGCCTGGGAGCATGATTCAGGAGCTTTGAGGTGGATGCAGGTGTTTTGCTTCCAACATCTGGAAATCTGTCACCCCTTAGTTGGGCATTTTAGGATCCTACTTTGAAATGGCTACATTCATGTTAACTCAATGCCTTGCATGGTGACGTGACTCTGTGTAGCATTTGCGAACAGGACCGGATCACTTTGAAGCTGTTCATTGGGCCGTACTGAACTTTGGTAACTGTATTTGGGACATTGCTTCTTGGGCTTTCAGATTTTTCCTGTAGTTTTTGTAAAAGGTTTTTAAATTATACTTCAAGGCTGTCTGGACAAAGCTGTCAGGACTCAGCAATTTTTTCCCAATTCTCTTTCTCTCATTTGCATCAAAGCACCAAACACCCCAAAAGTGGGATGTATGGAGAATCCCTTCTCACCTTACGATTATACTGCATTATTTATCTTCTGCCTCCAAAAGTGCCAGTTTTTCCTGCTGCTTGTAGCTCCTCAGCCCTGCAGATGAGCTTTATCCAGAAGGAGAAGTCAGACACAATAGATACCTTGCAGGAATGAGTCAAATGGAAAAGGGATAAAAGGAAGTCAAATGTTCGGTATAGATGAGTAAGCTGTCCTTCATAGGGGGTTCAGGAAGGAGATGGAAGGCCAAGGGATGAATATAACCTCCTTTTGAGTTTCCTACCATCTAAAAAAGATTGTTAAGATATGCGTGGGAGAAAGGGCATGCCAGCAAAAGTAATTGTGAGGACAAGTGGAAGAAAGAGAATTATTGGATGTCAGAGCCCACCTCCCACTCTAGGACAGCAGATGAACATATTTCCATTCCAACCTGTGTGCTGTCAGCCTCAATATCTGTTGTCCAATACCCAAAACTTTTTCATTGTTATAACACCATTTTTCCTGATCATTGCTGATAAGCACAATCTTTTCAAAACTGAAACATCAACTGAAACTTTAATTTCAGGACACACTCTTCAGGACTGAGGGAAAGAAAAGTCAATGGTGATAGTGTCAAAAAATATATTAATTATATTAATAGTTTCTTTCTTGTTCTTTCTTTCATGTTTACACTGTTTCTTGAAAAATAGGATACAGCTCCAAAGAGCAATGCAGCAAAACAGTTACAAGAATTACCTCCTAGGGTTGATTTTTACTACAACAGTAAAAGAGTGCTTATATGTGGAATAACAGATTTCTACAGAGTTTGGAGAAGTGCAAAATCTTTGCTGGAGCTACCACTGTAAACCAGTGATGGTAACTCTCATACTTCCATGGCACCACCTGGTGGGTAGTTACACATTGCTACAGCTTCCAAATCCTACATGAGCGATGCCAATTGCTGGACAAGTTTTTTCCATTTTGCCTACAGTTGGACTTGCACTCCAGACCAGATGGACCCACACCCCATCCCACAGCCAGGCACGGGTGTAGCTGAGTCCCCAAACCTTTATTCCATGATCCCTCCCGTCTCTGGGTTTCAGAAGGAACAGGGCACAGTTGAGGCCAAGTATACTCCAAGAACATTCCCTTGCAAATGTTGGAGTCTGGTCATCCATAAATCCTGGGGCAGAACTGTGGCTTGGCTAACATGCAGATACAAAAGAAATGGGGTTGTGGGGCTGGGAGTGCATAAATGCAGCTCCTGCTTCAATGTGCAGTGTCAGCAAAACCTGGTTTTATATCATACATGATTGGCATTAGCAGTCCTTTACATTCATGCAGACAAGTAAAGCCAGGGTAGCTTAGCAATACACACCCTCCGACAGAGGCAAGTGCACAAGGGAAAAGGGGGAAGAATATGGTTATGTGGTTGAAGAGCAAACTATTTCACAATGTTTTTGCAGAGGGAGAGTAATTTTCATGCTATTATCTCCTGCTTTCCACAAGTTTGACATTCCAATCTACTTTTTAAAATGTCATTTTACATGGAATAAATGTTCACCTTCCTTTTGGCTTTTCCTGTTGATCTGGAAACATTTAGCTAGCAGCATATATCTCCATGCTGCAGCTGCAACAACATCCTTCAGAGAAGGATTCATCTACATCTTGCACCAGCAGTGTGACTCCTTCTGTGTCAGTGCAGCTGCACAGGGTTCTTCCACCTGGTCATATTCAAAATGGCTGATGCTGGATTTCTCTCTTTTCCCTGAAGGGAAATATTTTGCGAATAAATGGAACACATTTAGGTTCAACTCCAGACCAACTCAGTTCCTTTTTAAATGTCATTAATTGGTACCTTTTAATTACAATTTGAAGTTTCCTCTTCCCTTCTTTTTGCTCTTAAGAGAAAGTTTTTCATCTCTGTAGTAGCAGAAAAAAAAGTTTGAAGATATGAATCTCAGTGAAGGATAACCCATAAAGCAAGTATTTAAAAAATAATCTGATTTTTAAAACACTCTTAGTATTTCTCACATTTAGGATTTCTAGATGCATGAGGATGGCAGTAGGACCTCCAGGTAAAAATATTAAGGAACATAAATACAATATTACTTTCTGGTCCCATGCTCTAATTCTGCCTTGTTAAATTTGAATTATCTTTATGCATAGTTAGCAACACTCTAGAGTTAATCTGCTAGAGCATCAGTTGCACCAACTGGTACTAACTCAGACTCATGTTTTCAATTGTTCTAACCTGTACACCCACAGATATGAAATAGTTATGTCTCTTTATGAGAAATGGGGAGGGAGGGGAGAAAATCACTTTTAGAATAATCTGTTAACAGATTTCATCTAAGCTTCACTCTGAAATAATTTAAAGTTTCTTATCCTGAGTATACCAAGGCCAGTTTTGGGAAGATGCCTGCTGAATATATGCTCATCAATGGCAGTAATGAGTTTAACTCATTAAAATACTCAGGAGTTAAGACTTGCCTTTCTGGAGTAAGTCACAAAGGAGGGAATTCAGCTCCTGTAAATTAAACAGTCTAAAATATAGGTGTCTGTCTTGTCAGCTGGGGAGAGATGGGTACTTCTAGAAAGAGATTTCCTTTTATTCCAGGACAGCTATTTCAGAGAGAGGGGACAGACTGCCCTCCACGCAGTCTCTCTCTTCAAGGACAGAAATCCAGCCAACAGCTTTTACACAGCTAATGTGATTCTTATCCAGAAAACCGTTGCAGTATCAGTTGATTAACATTTGAGCTTTAAACTCACACATATCTGGTCTGACAGGATAGAGGAAGATGAAAAGGAAATGGTATTTTAGCTAACAAGACAAGGGAGAAGGTAGCTACAAACTATAGCTGAGCCTAGGAGAAATTGTTCACTGTTAATCTGTCCATTTTGTACAACGAACCCAAGTCTGACTCGAGTAAAGTAACGGTGGCAGTGAAGGGGAGGTCAAGGGGAATATTTGGGTTGCAATTGCTCCTGCACAGCTGCAGTTCAGTGCTAACCTGTTTCTAGGCTTTGACCAAGAGGTGGCAGACCCCCGCCAGTGGTCAAAGCTCCCTAGTTTCTGTTGCACCTGCCAGTCAAAGCAGATGCCAGACAGGTCCTTGGAGACTTCTTAGGCTCCCTGAGTCACAGACTCCAGCTGCCCTGGGAGCAGCACACTTAGTTTTGCACAGGGTCAGTGGGGCAGTACGTGCCCTGCAGCAGTTTGAAAATGTACTTCCCCGAACAGAACCCTGCTTTGCATCCAGCCAGAGCCTGCTAAAGGGAAGGAAGCTGGGGAGAGGAGGGATAAGGAGTGAAGACTTTGAAATCAACAAATTTGGCATAAATTACAAAGAGAGGAGTGTTGCAGGCACTTGGAACAGGGGCTGGGCTGGCTGTCCCTCCTGCTGCTTCTTTTCCCATGCTTGAGAGCAATTGTTTGCTCCTGCCTTGTTCTGTCAGGAGCAGGAAGATGTTTGCAGGGCCAGCTGGTGCTGTCAGGGAAGGGATGGCACAGCTCATCTCAAATGGGGGGAGCTGGGAACTTTTGCAGTGAAGGAGGATCTTGCTGCAAGATTTCAGGGTTTCATCCTCATGAAGGTGCACGCCTTTGTATGGGGGACAAAAGTGGTGACACTTCTGCATGTGTGATGAAGAAAATTGGCCTACCACATGATTGCATTTAAATGCATTCAGTGTAGCTCAGTAAGTTGCAATTACTGATGTAATCACCTTATGTTTTTATCCTGTTCGCTCAAATTCTTTCTCCTTTGTAAGCTTTGGTATTCCCGAACACTTCCCCATTAGGGAGTGCAAACTAACTGTGTCATAAAATTGCTGATTTAGAGAACACATTTCATTTTCCCCCATTGTTATGAAAAACAATAGATGGAGCTGAAGCCTATGGGAAGTATCCCTTATCATCCCCAGCCACTGGCTCATTAAAGACTCAGACTCTCACATTTGCAGCTATGTTTCTAGCATCAGAAATTACAAACAGGTTACTACATTTTAATAAAAGCTGAGGATGCCCCTCCTCTATGTGTGAGACACAGGAAGGTGAATAATATCTCCCATAGCTGAGGTGGAACAGGAGGAATCTACAGGATAGGAAGTCCAGTACAAATTAGTTCATGGTGTGGGAACCGAGGAAACACAAAATATTTTGATCTTCTGGAGGCTTAGATGTGTTCAGAGACTTGAAAAATCTAACTGCCATCCAGCTGCCACTCTAAATTCAAAATCAAAATCTTTACATTTCCCACAACAGCCTTAAGGTCAAAGATACCTGAAAATTAAATGGGAAAAAAGAAATCAAACACATAGAAAAGTTTGCTTCAGGTCCTAGCAGGTACCTTTTCTTTTCACAAAGCCATAGTTTCAGATCACATAGGAAACAAGGAATCATGGAAATTAATTATATATTGATTATATATTATAATTTTCCCTTTACTCTTTTGGTTCCTTGCTGCTTTTTATGAGTTTCTTCAGTGCTGAATTAGTCAGTGAGGGCAAAGAAAATCACTGCTGCATATGCTTTTGGACTAAATTTTTACTACCAGTGAGCAAAACAGGTTTGTTTCTCTGCCACTCAATCCAACTTCTCCAAAGGAGTCCAGACCATGTAGGAGAAGAGGCTGCTTATAGCGGTCCAGCAGATTGGCCACCTCAACTGGGACAGCTGTAGCTGCTTTCAGTGTCTCCATTAGAACTACAAAAATAAGCTGGGGCCTTCCTCCAAATGTCTTCAGACTTGTTTGCTCACTCATGGGTGTATTTTACTGCAGCTGTAGTAAGTGGTCCCACACCTGCTGCCTGTGAAGGAGCTGCAAGCCCTGCTCAATAATCTGCTCCCTTACCTTTAGTGAAGGGTCCAGGACATTCAAGCTGGCATTTGGTTGCCGTCATCAGGACTGTGTGAGACAGCACACAGTCTGCAGAAGGATTTCAGTGCCTGTCAGATAATTGAGGGTCACTTCAGAAGCTTGACATCATGGCAGAAGTCACCAGGAGGCACTGTTACCTGTCTCCTCTCATGCTGACCGGAGACTCACTTCACACCTCACTAACTCTGCAACAGTAGGAGCTGTGGCAGGTGCAAAATGAGATTTTCCGAGGTGGTGAGTGGATCCTTGGGGGAGGAAGGACGAAAAAGTGAAACCCCACATAATGCACAGGAAGGAAATCCAGGGAGGGATGGTGGGACCTTCACTGCCTTTATGACAGGAAGGTGCCTCCAAATTCCTCCCACCCCTCTCCTCTGGTTCCTGTCATGGCAGGCTGTGGGGTTGGGAGAAGCAAGCAGTGACCCCCCACACTTTCACAGTGGTGTTGGGAATCAGTGAGGCTGAGCCACTCTCTGAAGAGGAGTGGCTGGGTGGGCTAAAAGCCAAGGTTATCCTTCAGGCTGAATGCCCACCTCTAGCATAAAGCAAGGTGAGGGCTGCAAAGACCTTCCTGCCAGCTGTGTTAGCCAGTGCTTCTCCACCAGTACATTAACTGGCAAGACCTGAAAATAGGTTGGTACTGAGGCTGTGTGTTTCCTCTGCCACCACTCCATTTTGCAAGCTGCAAATGTTCTGGTCACATGTTGGAGAGAGGGGGAAGGCAGCTTGCAGTGTTGCCTGCAGTGCTGGTGCCTGGGGCTGCAAACCAGGACCGATGAAGGACATCCCCTTCCTGTGTAAAACACCAGGGTTTTAGCCCCATTTGGGACAATATGCCTTAACCAAAAAGCTCATAGGCTTAATTCCCACTAAATTTAAGAAATCTAAGCATCTAAAGCACCTTCTAACCAGAATCCTGTTAGGAACAACTGCAGTGAATCTGGGGTGACAAGAGAAGATAGGACTGGTACACTAGAGAGGAATAATTATTGAGTGGGTGTAAAACCAGACATTAATGGAAACATTTATGTGGTGGAACAGCTATTCAGCTTACCTAAGATAAAATCCTTTCCTGACGCATTCTGTACAAGTGTCTACGTTGTTAGTACAACTGGGAGACATACTAAACACTGCAGAAAATACCTTTTTCAGAAAATTTTAATTCATGGATGAAAATACGTATTATTTACTGAGATGAAAACAAAACAAAAAAAAAGTTAAAAACTTTCTAACATGTAAGGGAACTTGCTGCTTAAGTATATATAATATAGAAAATTTTATTAAGAAACAAAATGGGTTTATTCTTTACTCAGTTGGCTTTCTTTCATTAAAAAAATAATCTTCTATTTTTATCTAGAGGAGTAATTTCAGAAGAGATCACCAAATCCATCCCAGCACTGTAACAGCATTAGCTAACAAAACAGGGGAGATGCCTAAGAATGAATGCTGCCTGCTGTCCTGCCAGCCCTCTGCTTGCTTGCTTCCCTGTCAGCCCAGGCTCCTGGCAGGTTCCCTGGAGCTGCTGGATGCCTGGGATCGCTCTGTGAAAATCCCTTGTAACCGAGCAGCAGTGCTTCACTGTACATCAGGAGAGCCTGTATTGCCTGGCATCTCCAGGAAACAGCCATCTCTTTGGCCCCTGGGGCTTCTGGAGGAAGAGGCTCAAGTTCAGGCCACACACAACTGCCCAGGAACTGGTCACTTGATGTTGCAAATGATTGAGATGTTCAGGACTGGTCCTCTGGTGAGCACATTCTTCAGCTCTTCCACTTAGGAAGACACACTGCACTTTTCAGCTTTGGAGTGCAGAGAGCAGCTCACTCTGATGTTTTTTCCTCTGCTTTCCTGCTTACCTTAGAGACGCTGCTTTGGCTCACGGGTCTTTTTGCGCTTTCTGCCACCTCACTACCAATGGCTTCGCAATTATTCAAAAACTTCTTTCTGAATACTTCTTACATTCCCTCGTACACAATTTGGGGAAATCAAAAAGCACGCTAGTGCTTTTCAGTTTGTTTTGTGAGAGATTTTTATGATGTGCTATATGTTTGATCCAGTAATAACACTAATCCAGTTTGCCTGTATTGCCAAACTGAAGAGTTTGTTTGAGGTTATATAAGCATTTGCTAGCACGAAACAGTCCCTGCTTTGATCCCATTGTTTATTATTGTGCTGCAAAGATTTTCCACAACAGGCACAACTGAAGATCTGCAGATGCATTCCTGAGACATGCAATGGAAATGAAGATATGCCAAGAACTTCCTGAGAGAAGAATTGCAGAACTGAAAATATATTTCATCTGGAGTAGATAGATGTTAAAGTTTCATTTAGGACCTGAAAAGACTGCTATTGTAGAGATCAGACTTCAAAAACCACAAAAGGGTGTACGCTGCTTTCTTCCTGAGCATGATTGCAGCTTCTTTGGGAGAGAATTATTGTCACTGGATACACTCAGTGTCAATAGCAAAAAAAGGGATTGATCTTCCTTGGCATCAGAATTCTCCAGCATATGAATGTCTCTGAATTAGAAATGCAAGATACACATTAGTGCAGGGGTCCTGCACCCTGGTGGACTACATTTCTTGGGCTTAAAAAAAATATTCTAAAGCTTCTTTCCCATTCACATTGTTAAAGGAAATAACTGAAGACAATACAATAAACAATCATGCAGCAAGGAAATATGTGAACTGAGTGCAAAACTCATTGTTGCCTGGGTCAAGGGTAAGTAGAGATGATTTGACAGAGCCTGCAGTTAAAACCTGAATGGCAAAAGGATCTGTGGATTGCCTTTAACCTGTCTATGTAACTTTGGTTTCCTCTTTGCAGTCAGTATTTGCATTGTTGATACATTCCATGTTAACACATTGCATGTACATTTTCTAATGACAGTGGTGCTTTTATCAGCCATGTACGAGCAGGTCCCATCATGTTATGTAGCTGCTAGTATCTGAAAGACATGGCAAAGCACAGCTCAGCAGAAAATCAACCGCGTGCTATCCATTTCTCCTCCCTCCAGGAACCTGCTGCCTAAAGTTTGGCCCTAGATCTGTGTCCACTTCCAAGAAGCACCAGCCACAAAAGTGGCATTGTGGGCCTCAGCTGCGCCCTGTGGGACACCGCATTGTGCCACAGCTGGAGTGCTGTGGGCATCCAAGCCAGCAGGTTTGCATGTGAGGCTGCTGCTCCTCTGGAAAGCTGCAGCTGAGAAGACACCTGCCATGACAAGCACCCTGGAAGGCTCCCCTCCCCAGCTGCCTGGGCTCTCTTATAAAGGCTTCCTGAGCTGTCCTGCTTCATTCCTTGCTTCTTTCCCCTCTCCGCTGCCCTTGGTGCTCACTGCACATCCAGAGGAGCTGCACCCCTTGCAATCTGTTTTATCTGCCTCCTTTGCATCCCAAGAGATGTGCATGAACCAGGATCTTCACTGAGTAATCCCAAAGTACCTTCCCTGCCCTGAGTGGGAGCATTTTACATGCAGAGCTTTGCAATCAAAAGCAATGAGGACGTAAGGCGAAAGCTGTAGCCCCATGAGGATGGCAGTAAGCGTGGAATCATTCCAGGAGATGCAATGGTTTTATTCCCACTTGTTTTTTACCCTCACTTGATTTTTATCTGATGGTCCACAGGAATAATTGCAAGATTGAAAGTACTGACTGATGCTTCTATCATGGGTTTAGGATCCAGGTTTCTGATTTGAGCTGCATTACAGAGCCTTTTAGACAAACATACCTCCTAACTTCTCTCTCACACACATGACATTTCCTTTCTGCAAGAAATAACACTAAATCCTTTTGTATCTTGCTGAAAGGATTTCTAAGCAAATGTGCAGCTGGAAAAATCAAAAGCTTTTCTGGGAGTAAATACCATACAATTAATAATTAATGAGTAGTAAGATCATCTGCCTCCCACCCCCCTTTTCTTTTTCTTAAAAAGGGGAAAAAACAGATTTCTGTTGAGACATGGATGACACCTTTAAGCAACGGTGCATGATAAATTAAGAAACTGGGTGGAGTGCTTCCTTCCTGTAATCAGCGAGAAGTTAGAGACAAATAGGATGTCTTACATAACGTCTGAAAAACAATCTTTATACTGGGTTTTTTGGTTGGTTTTTGTTTGTTTGTTTGTTTTTGGGGTTTTTTTTTTTGTTTGTTTGTTGGTTTGGTTTGGTTGGTTTTTTTAATAAAAATTAAAAAGGAAAGAGGCTCTGTCACCTCCCAGGTGGGCCTAACCCTGAGTCCTCTTAAAGGCCTGGATGATGGTCCCCCTGTCACAGCTGTGGAATCACCGTGGAAGAGCTGATAACTCTTTCACCTTTTGT
Organism: Ceryle rudis; assembly: GCA_033439905.1. Lineage (NCBI taxonomy): Eukaryota > Metazoa > Chordata > Aves > Coraciiformes > Cerylidae > Ceryle > Ceryle rudis. Next base: position 48,578 of record JAAGNO010025706.1, on the reverse strand, counting down.
TTTCCTTTCTTGTTCAGTAGGTGGGCTTGTTTCTTGCACACCTAGTGTTGTGGGTAGAAGGAAATGTGTCTTCAAGGAATTTTTGGTGGCAGTCAAGATTTTACAGCATCTGCTAGAAACATGGGTAAATATATTTTCCCAGAAGCAAGAAGGGGACAGAGGGAAAAAAAAAAAACCACGCACAAACAAACAAACAAAAAACCCAAAAAAAAGTCAAAACAAAACAAAACCAACAACATAAAAACCTACAGGGATCTCATCATCCTGTATGAGACATCCATGGCCTTGTTATTCAGCACCCACTGCCCTAGAGCTGATGCCTGCTCTGAAAAACCTACTTGACATATTCCAATTTGTTCACATCCTACATTTGGGCAGCAAAACCAAAAAGAAAAACCACTTTCCAAATAAGCGCAAAACAAAACTGAAACACTTCAGTTGTTAAAAACCAAAAAGCATTAAAAAGCTCTTATTTTAAGCCAGAGAAAAATGATTTGCTTCCATAAGATGAGTATATTGAGTTTTGCAGGAGCTGGCCATTTTCCTGCCTGTTTTGTCCAAAAGCTAGAGAGCATGTTTACAAGGAGCTTGGAAGCTGGGCAGCCTGAAGAAAGGCTCTCCCACTTGAACATCCTTCATTTGGGGTTGGACTCCAACCTAAACCATTCTGTGATATATCAGGCAGATGGGAAACATTGATTTCCTGACAGTCTGCTCATCAGTCACTCAAATGTCTAGATTGGCTGAAGTCTGTCAGAAACAAGCCTTGCTTGTGGCTTAGGTAATTAAACAAACTTGATGACCACCAGCAGAAGTTTTGCTGGAACCTATACGACCCTGGTAACACAGGTTTTAACTAAAGCCTTGCCCCTGATGACTTCAGTTAGTCAGTCTCCATGTGTGCCAAGGTGTATTCCCAGAAAGTGAGACCCAAGAGTATGGGCACTTTGGGAAACTTTGGTTGGTCTTACTAGTATCTCCTAGGAACTATGGGGCAGAGGACCAAGACAGACTTCAGTTTTGGGGCAACAATCAATTGCTTCAACCACAAAAGTGCAGAGGCACCACCAGACCACTGCCTTCTGCAGAACCATAGAGATTTGTTTCTTGAGCTGACCCACTCTTTAGGAGGGCTTCAGAGAAATGGGTGTGTGGCCATGTCAGCAAAGAGCATCATGTCTTTCTAATCTTGGGGTCCATCTCATGCAGGTGCCTGGAAGAGGGCAACAAGTGAGTTCATTTTCCTCCAACACAAGTTACCTGAGCTTTTGATCACCCTGCTTGTCTCTCTCTGGGAGAAAATTCTCTCTGCAAAATGCAGACATGATAGACCAAGGTCTGCATCCTGCCTCCTCCCACCCTTGAGTCCAGTCCTTAGAGTGAAACTTAAACATGTCTTTGACAAAGACAAATGTGAAACAGAACTGCACTTTATATGACAGGTGGAAAAATACCCCCAATAATTAAATACGAATAAAGAAATTCTGATCCTTGATTTTTTTCTTTTCCTTTCTTTTCTTTTATTTTTTTTTTCCTATTTGATGACCCCTTTACACTGTCTGGGAAACTTAAGGGAGACCCATGTATGTGGGGATTATACCCTGAAACAGAAATAATAGCGTGAAGTCTCTTTTAAAGTCTGACTATCAGGATTATCAAACTGAAATCTGCCTAGTGGGGTAAGTCAGACCAGCAATCAGACAGCAAGCATGCAATTTTCTAAACAATTTCAAAGGCAGTTATTAGTTGTCTTGAAGCTGAGTCAATTCAAGCTAAGGCTCTAACCACTTTGTGCTGTGCTGTGCTGTGCTGTCATCAGAGTGAGCTTGTGTACTGCTGCACTTCACTGCAGTCTGCAATGGAGGACTGATCAAAACTGCAATGACAGTGGTGGTCAAAACCTTAAAAAAAGCTGGCATACTGAGTACTGGGGATAAAAATGTCAGGACTTTTGAGTGAATCAAGAAATGTGTATTTTATTTTATGCTGATGAAAAATTTATTTTCAGCCCAAACACATCTTTTCATTTGGGATTTTATTTCTAAAAATGTCAGTGCTGGATTCACAGGGGTGCTGTGAGGTGGTAGCCACAGGCCTGGAAGCAGAGCTCTGCTACTTCGCAAAGTGGGCTTTAGATTCAGCTGCCAGAAACTGAGACACCTTTTGGTTCTCAATCAAGCATCACCTCCCTCCCAGGAACAGTCACCAGTCACCAGATTGCAGATTCATTCTGCAAAGAGCGTAGTGCAATATTTTCTACACTATAGAGCAAGAAGGACAAATTCTGCATCTATTCTTGCACTTTGATGCATGACACAGTGCATCTGATGAGCCTGGTTATTCCTGATTTGCAGGCTGTGCTCCCCGCCTACTACTAGCACCTAAGGGCTTTTTCTCCTTTTCCATGCTCCCCTACTTCTCCCCACCCCTTGCACATTATATTAACTCTCCTCTGCCATCTGTCATCACTCTCCCTCTCTTTTTTCCCAGATCTTTTTTTTAATAAATAACCACATTTAGCCTTAGTACAGCTCCCCAAGACCATTTTTATTTTCCTCTGTTTTTATGCAAGGTGTTGGCATGTTCTGAGGCTGGAGAGCCCTCAGGACCTCGTGCAAATAAGATCCCCATCTGCATCTGCTTCCTCCAGGCACCAGGAGTCAAAGCCACATTCAGGTCACCATCAAGGTTGGTGCACACTAACCCTAGGGGAAGGTCTCTGCACTGGAGGTAAACAGAGGATGAGGAGTAATAACAATAATAATAACAGTAACAACAGGTATAATATTATAATTATCTAGTAGCTTTATTTTCATTATAATATGGTACAATATACCATATTATATGGTATATAATAACCACAGCAGCCTTAATTACTGCCTATAATAATTATATCACATAATACTCCAGGACAGTCAAATCAAATGTTTTTTTTTTTTTTTTACCAAAGGTATTTATTTAACTTTGATTTGTTTGTTCTGAAAATTCCTTTCCCAGGTTTTAGAGGGAAAAGTTATTTCAAAATGGTAGTAAATAAAAGTTGCAAAATTTTAAATAACTGTAGCCTTGAGGATCAAAAAGTGGAAAAAAGCTCTATTTCTCACCTGCTATATTTGACCTGAAAGAGGATTGTTGTTAAAAAAATAGCCACCTAGGAAGTAAGCCAAATCTCATGAGTTTTTAGGAGGTCTAATTCAATATATTTTGCATGCTTTGAGGTTGTGAGACTGAAACTCCTTCCTGTTTACCTGTAGGCTCATGGTGAGAAGCAAGTCCAGCAGCTGACAAAGACTGACAGTTGATTCAGTTTTTGTATGTGAAAGTGAGAGGAGTCAAGGCAAGGAGAACTTGAGTCACTGCCCTGAAACATTTACTATAAAACTGCCCAATGCTTCTGCACATGAAGCTATAAAATAAATAGCGCTAGCCTGAGGAATTCCCTGAATGTTTTGACCTCCATTCAAAAAGAGCAATTAAACACCTCCTTACACCAAGGATCCTGAGTATCCCCTTTATTTTTGTGGTAGACTGTGAAAGAGCATCAGGTGCAGAACACATTCCTCAGTGTCTTTCAGGAGCATACCTTGGGAGTCATTATTACTGGAAATAATCCCTAGGAAGTCAATGAAAGAACTTAACTTCAAGAGAAGCAGGATTTTATTTGTTGTTTTTATAAATTCTTGATTGCGTAGAACATCACACAAATATATATTTATCACAAGATCTCTTGGTTGGCTATTAAAACTCCCAGGTAAAGAACTTCGTAAAGGTCTGATTCTCTCCATTGCCTATATTCAGGATTGCCTTGAGTGACTAGCTCTGGTGTAGAAGTCTGTAGTGCAAACACCCAGAGCTAGATGAGACAACTCTACCTCTGTCTCAGATAATGCAAACACAAGGTTATTCCACAGACTCAGAAGCTCTGTGGGCTCCAGGCTGAGGTACCAGGTTTGCTGTCATCTGTGGGAAGGAGGAAGCACCCCACAGTGTCTGCCTGCCTGGAGGAACCTGAACTCTGTCCAACACTGGCACAGTATTGCTCTCTGCACAAGGCAGGGTGGCTGTGAGTAGTGCTGGGAACGGTCACCATTGGTGCAGTAATCCAGAATAGTGTCCCAGGAACTGGAAGACACCTCAGTCTGGACAGGTTCAGGCTCCCTAATCCCACTTTCTGGGATGATCCCCTAAGTACATGACCAGGATGTGTACCCTTTCTCGTCCTTTTGGTGAAGCTGGACCACTCTGATGAAAGGAATACAAGATCTGGGTGACCAGGTCTTGTAAATAGTAACAAAGAAGAAACCTCTTTCTGAAACCCGCTACCCACCGAGAGCTGGACAATGCTGAGCTCTGGTCCTTTTTACTAAAGTTGTTTATGTAGTTCATACGAAGCCCATCCAATGGAAAAGTCTGTGGAGCACAGACTCTCTGACACATCGAGTCCTGCTTTGTCAGCTCAGTTTTGCTGAGAAGAATGGGCTAGATCCCTACCTCTTCTAGCTTATGTAGACTTTTGACATGCTTTATGCCCAAAAGACAGGTTTAGTTCTTCTCAGTCAGAAGAGTAAACTCAAAACACCATAGCTGGGTGCTTCAGCTAGGAAAATGTTTTATAAAAGTGCATGTTTTTCTTTTTTTACCATCATCCCAAATGCATGGAATGACACTTCCCTTACCCATATTTTTTTTTAAATAAAACATAGACATGCCTATGCGAAGAGACTTCAAGGCTGTGGAAAAGTCACCTATGCACACATGTCCAGGGCTCATTTCCTAATCATAAATAAAGGAGAAGGGTGGAAAACACACTGTGTTATAGTCTGCATTGTTGGAAGTGTTTTCTTCCTCAGCCTGCTGTTTTGGTGGAGGGAATCCACTTTGGGGTGCCAATCCCCCCTGCACCTGCACACAGAGATCCCAGCTGCCCCCTTGAGTTCAGCATTGGAGTTGCCTGCTCCCCAAAGACAGCCTGTGCTCCTGCTTGTGCTCTTGTGTGGAACTGGCCTTTAGTAGCTTTCAGGTTAACGGTTTTATACAGTGCTCAGGCTCAGTTTTTTCAGTTGAACAAGTATTCAGTCAAGGGAAACAGGTTTTTAGAGGCAGAAGGGTTTTTATGAACAGAGGACCGAACTCCTGATGCTCCAGCATGCCTGACTTTCACCTAGAGACCTCCTGTGCATAGAAGTATCATACATTGTATGTACATCAAATGCCTGTCCAGACTGTTACTCTGGATGTTGCTCCTTTAAATAACCTCTATTTATTTACTTTATCTTGCTATGTTGGGCACTGTAACACTGAAATCATACTGAGAATATCACACTAAGCCTCACCTGAAAAAGAGAGGTGGGCACTCATTCCATTAGTTAGTCATTTCTGCACTTCATCACATAAGCTTCACTCAACAGTAGAATGTACTTGGTCACAGTTATTCAGAAGACACTGCAAATTCTCTCTTCCATGGAGGTGATCAGAGTCATCTCCTCTGGCCACCTGCATATTCACAGTGTGAAACAGAAATTGTATGTAAGACATGGCATTAGTTACCAAACTGCAGTGGAAGGGTAAGACAGATAGTTTTTTACTGCACTAGAAAAAGAGAAGGCATTACATACAAGTGAGGAAGAGGTTAATCGTTGCAAAAAAACACGGTCATTTCCTGAGCCCTGTGGTTGGATGAGCATAAACTTTCAACTATTATCTAATTCTTCTCTGTCATTTAAGAGGCTTTCAAGGTGCACTGTACATCCCAGACCAGGTAAGGAGTACAGTTTTTCACTTCTTGATTGTTTATTCAAAACTGCATTTCAGTGGAGTCAGATTCAGTCACGAGTGATTTGTTCTTTTATTTACATCCGAAGGGAGAACAAAGTTCATTGCAATCCAAGAAGGACATGTGTGTCTTTGTGCCAGATGACTGTGAGCTGTAAAGAAAGAACCGTATAGCATTAATAATAAAGAAATGATAATGAAGAAGTCCTGTGACACATAGTCAGAAGTCAGAATTTTTAGAACAGTAAAAGAGAAAGAAAACTCTTACTGCCAATTTTAAGGTGTTCGTGCTGCACAAACCCCTATCAAAATAAGGGGTTCTCAGGTGTACAGTCTGCTTTAGTAAGGAGAGTAGAAAAATCATAGTGTGTCTTCAAGGGTATCTTTAAAAGGAGGAAGAATAAGCTTCTACATATTGGGAGAGAAAAAAAATGTCAACAGATAATTTTGTACCAGTTTTATTTGTAAATCTGGACCTGATATCTATCAAGTATTGCAGTGTCATGTAATGTAGTCATCCTGATACTGTTCCTGAGGTTTGCAGCAAGCAAACATCCACACAAAAGTGGCTGTGGAACCGTATCATAAACTGACATAATTTCATTGGGGTGTTTTGATGCATAAAAAACTGAACTCAGACAGACCGGCACCAGAAGGAAGTCTCGTAACACAGTGCACTCTTGTATACTGCATTTGTTGTCTCTTAATAGAGAGTGAGAGAGACTATTTTAATAGTCCAGAAACAAGCATAAAATAGCCATCTTTAGAGCAGTTGTTGTAATAATGTGCCCTATAGAAAGTGAAATTGTACGTGCTGTGAGGGTCCCTGGGTGAAGTTATACACTGGAGATGCAGGGTTTTGGCATTTGGCTTAAGCCTTTGTTTGTAAGTCAGTTTTAATGTTTGGACATTGGCTTCTTGACTGTGCTCCATGACTGGAATAAACACTTTCTGGATTTTATACATAGTGGTCGAGAGAATCTAGCTAGAGTTTTCAAAAGCATTCATTTGATTCAGACATGTCAGTCCCAGCAATGTTTGGACTTCAGTCCTAAATCACCTCCACCTTACTTGAATGATTGCTACTATGGTAGCGCTTGGACCTCTGAAGTGAATTTCATCCTTAAAAGACTCTTTGAGCCACAGAAGTTTTGTCATTGTCATCTACAGATGAGGAATTCAGATGAATCCCAGCTGACACCAGACTTGTGCCCTGTTTTGCAGCTCCCCAGTGCAGATGATCTGATCAAGAATCCCAGGCTAGGCATGGGTAGAAGCATTCACATCAGCTTTAGTCTTCTCAGTTTGAGTATTGATGCTACGGCATTGGCTGTTCCTTACAGCTCTGTACAGCCTTAGCTGCTAAATACTTGCCGCCTCTGCTACTGCTTGATAGACTAAAGCTGGCTGAAGTGTGCATACCCATCACATAGTCACATTTCCCAGTTACTGCATAGACACAGGTCAAGGGAAAGTACTCAGCAGCTTTGTGTGGGAAGAGCAAAATGAACCCAGGTCTCTCCTGTCACCAACCAGCAGCATATCCACTGCTTCTGCCTTCAGTTTTTTAGCATCCCTTCAGGTATATTTATTGAAAAAATGTATTCACCTTCTGTCTTTCAGGGTGAGTTTGGGTTCAACTCAGGTGCATCTGCCTGTGCAGACAATTTTTCTCTTGCTGATGACTCTAACTGCAGAAAAAGCCATCTTAGGTGATTTAAAATGTTTGCTTTCTGTGCTCTCCTTCAGCATATTTGTTTGGTGTGGGAAAAGGTGTACTCCTCACCTCTCTGTTAGAGGAAGGAATACATTATATGTAGCAGCTTAATAAGGTGGAAAAATAACAACCTCTGAAGAAGCCATTCCTTTTATGGTCATTGTGGTCTCGCCCAGTAATTGCACTGTTATGGTCAAGTGGCTAGAGGGGAGAAACCCAGCAGCCCACAACCCAGCCTGAAGAAGTTACTGTGTGGTGGACTCACTCTGTCCTGCTTAAAAATGAAAATACCCTAAGACTCTTTCTCAGTGTGTTTAAAAGTTGTGGTGGTGGTTTGCACACTTATTGCCACCTAACAACTATACTTCGCATTTGCATAGTTTCCAGAAAAAAAAGTTGTTTTGAAGCAGAAGTCCAGGGGGCTTCACCACTGACAACTAATGTTTGCAAAGCCTCCAAATGGACAGCGGCATGTTTTTTGTATGAAACATATTTATTGACACTGTTCTCATGCTTTTCACAGCATGCAAAATGAGCTTGAAAATGGAACTCTCCTCTGAAAAATGACTTCATAGAAAAGGGAGTGTTTGGCCCTTTACTGCCAAATGAGCTTTTACTGAACAAATGAGCTCATTTTATAACAAAATGTCTTTGGGACTGTTGTTTGGGCTTGTTTACTCTTACTTCCAGTTCTGAACGGGAAGGTTAAGTTGCTGTTCCTCCTGGCTTTACTATTTATATGCAGGAAACATGATAGGGACTCTTGACCTGAGAGTTAGGGTTATTATTTTAAAATAGAATTTAAATGGTATATTAGGTGATAATCAATGACAAATATCCCACAGGATTAATTTTCTACATCCTTTGAATTTTGTAATGTCAGTTTGATCTGTTCTCTTTTCAGATATATTTTGATCAGAAGCCTTCTGTCCTTACTGAAATTTTCTATCAGTAGTCTTATTTTTTCAGTGTTGCTGAGCATTTAACTGAAGTTAAATACTACAGCTGAATACTCTGACAGAAAAAGAGAGAGAGATATCTGTACACACTCCATGCAACAGCTCATTTTCTTTAAATGATGGATTTTAGGCCTCATCGATATCATACCAGAGAGATTAGGCCTTTTTGTGCTCAGGCTGACAAGGGCCCAAGAGTTGTTCAGGCTGGGCCAAAGCATCTGGGCCAAAGCTCGTTCATTCAGAGCTGCACACTTTTATCACATTTTTACACTACATGAGGAATTCTAGCTCAGCACTTGGAGAATTGAATTACCCTCTCATTGTTGCTCTCCCAGCTATTGATTAAGTCTTGAAATAACAACAGAAATTACGCACCAGTACAGTCAGTTAGGGTTAGGGTTGCTTGCTACCAGATACACGTCACCTGATTCAGATCTGCAAAAAATTAGAAAGGAAAATATCAGGTCACCAAAGAGCATGTACTCTTTAATCTTCTCTTCACCTTCAGATGTGGATATAATGCATCTTTAGTAATCCTGCAGAGGTACATTTTACAGCTAGTACACTGCATTGTAAAGATATGAAAGGTAGTGTTATCAGTGCTTGTCACTGTTCAGCATTATCTTTAGATGTGCTTCTTTTAAAAAATTTTTTTTTAGTAACAACTGATTCTTAAAAGATTTTTTCTTTCGTCTTTTCTGCAGCTCTTACTCATAGAGGAAACCTGATCTGCTGCAGCACGGAAACATCAGCAGAGACCACAGAGAGACAAATTCCTTAGGGAGCTGCCTGTAAGTCTGATCAACATTTAAGATGAAAAGCTTCACATTTTCTTTGGCAGGATGTTACACGCAGAGTTTAGCTGTGTGAGGCAACTGCTGAGGCAATAAGGGAATATTCAGGATCAAAAGCCTCTGCTTTGAGTAGGGGACAAAATAAGCACAAAGAAAGGAATCTTCTGGTAAAAACTTTTTCTTTCTTTCTTTCTTTCTTT